>JAJDMY020000301.1:0-50824 GCA_022345705.2 Sabuloglossum arenarium
AAAAATGAAAACCGCTTAAAACTCTGCTTGCTTAGCAGGAAAAATAAGCGGACCCAGCTGCTGATAACCTCTATTATAGATCCTAGGATCCAAACTGGCCACCTTCATTGGAGATTTTTTGCCCAAACATACCACAACCCAACCCCTGCTAAAAATTACAGATAAATCATTAAAAAGGTATTTTGATGATCCCCGATGCAAGAAATCAATTTATTTTATTAAAATTAATCAATTATCACTGATCATTCTATTTTTATAATACCGGTATTGATATTTCGCCTCTCCCAGTTTTCGCTTGGCGGAAGTCACATGACCTTCGCTTGGGGAAATCTCGCCAATGGATGTAGCGTTTATGAGTATATAGTTTATAAAGTGGCGCATGCGTCCAAAGAGCCTCAAACAAACAATTGGATCTTGCCAATAACATAATTCACATCCGAAGACAACTGTTAGAAATGATCACTTTCTATACAGAGAGAGAGAGAGCAAGCCTATTTATTATATATTCATCTAAGTTGCAGGTACATCTTTATTTTTATCCACTCTGCCACGATGCACACCGATGGCACCATGTTAGTTGCCTGAGCACCGTCCATGCTCTTGGCGATAAGAAGAAGACAACAAACCGCAGGACGCTCACCAGCAGCTCACCCAGTTGCTGCCGCTTTAAAAGGTGAGCCGGGTGAGCCTAGGTGAGCCGGGTGAGCCTGGGTGATGCTCACCCAGAGCTCGCACGAGCACGCCCCACCACTTCATCCTACATCCCATGTTGGCGCTCCAAACATAGCCCAGCGAGTTTCGAGCGGAAAAATGGGCGCCAGCGCCAGAAATAAAAGGCGCCAGGTCCCCTTCCTGTCGCTGCCTACTCATCGTTGTCAATCTTCGTTGTCGCTATTGACTATGTCGTACAAGCCTATCCTACCACCCCGACAGTAGCTACCGAATAGGTAGTATCTCCCCATCACACTCTATATATTACATCCGTGAGAGCTTCGAATACGTTCAGGCCGGACTCTCCTCCAACTCAAACCTCTTCCAAATCCGCTCTATCATGAGTAGAAAAGCACCCACGGGAAAGGCTCTACTAGAAAAAGCCGCAGCTAGGGGATATCAACCCGGTGCCCATCGAAAGAAGGATCTTATAAAGGAGGTACACAAATATGTCCCGAAAACTCTCAGAGATCAAAATTGGGCATTGAACCGATATGTGAGGTATGTATCACTAGAGCTGATATCTCAAAAGGACTTTACTCACCTCTTGGCATAGGTGGGTTGAAGGTATAGAAGAGGAGGGAGGAGAAAGGAGCAAGATGAAAAGAGACGATGAGACAGCAGATATGGACAGCATCAGTACAGCATATTGCCTCCGGAAGGAAGCGCCTTGTCTGGAACTGGTCGATACCGAAGACTTCCTCCGCTTTCACATTGCCCTTAGTCGAGGAAGAATCAAGAATGAGACTACAATGGGCTCAGTAAAAACTTTTGCAGAATGGTTCTTTGCTGGCTTTACTCGTGTCACAGGAACAGTTGTCAGTAAGGATTACAGGAGCACAATCTATACAGTAAGGTTCTTTGGTTTATCTGTCAAACTGCTCTAACAATATTGCTTTCCTTTTAGTGGATAAGAACCCTTACTAAGGAACGCCTTGTTGTGAACTTGCCAAAGCATTTGTTTGGCGTACAGGACTTGGTCCAATTTCATACCACATTTTGAACTAAGGACGATAAGGTCTTTGTTCACCCATGTAATAAGGTACAGATTCCCTTTATCATCGATGTGTTCTGCTGGACTGGGGCAAGGATCGGCGCCTTTTTTCCGAATCGTGATAATAAGGAAGAAGGAGGCCTCCGCTATAAGGTAAACTCTCTCCTGACTAGACTGGTTAGAGTTCTGATCTTTTAAGGATATCGAGGTTACGTTACTACAAATATCTGATGACTGGAAAGTTATCTATCGGATGGATCAGCGTTGGGTTAAAAACAATCGAGATCCCGAAAACATTACGTATTTACCCCCAAATGCCTTTCTTTCTGATATGTCTACTGATCATCTAATATAACCTAGATATGGTGCATCTACCAGTCAACATGCGAAACTGATATTTGATGATACCCAATATTTACTTGCCTTGGCCTTCGCCGATAAAGCCTTTTATGGGGTAGATTCACCTGAAAAATTCTGGCAGCTTCAAATTAAAGAAGGTGAAAAAGCGCTCACTCTTCGGTGGGAAGATTCAGTAAAGAATTTGCCAATCCTTTGTAACGCTACCTCGAAAGGAGTTTCCGGAGAGCCATTACCTAAGAGGACATTCGAGCGCATAGTTAGATCCGTGATGCGGACATCAGGATACTTTGGTTCTCCTACAGTTCATGCTATGCACCGCTACCTTGGCAAGAAATTAAATGGTAAGTTTCGAGAGATGACCTCGGGAGATCAAGAAAACCTACTGATGGATTATTTAGAGAAATATACTGAAACCGAACGTTCCCAACATATCACCCAGAATGATCCCCGTGTTTACGGCCAAAGCTACGTGGCAAATACCTCTTCTTGCGATGGAAGGCGGGTCTTTCTAAATAAAGTGGTACAGCATGACCACGTCGAATACTTTCAAGGCTTTGGCAAATTTTGCGAAAAGGGCCTTCCTTGTGCCCTTCCGACTGAAAAAGAAGCTGCCCTGGAAAAGGATCAACAACTTATTGAACTTGACAATAAGATAAAACAACTCAAATTTGAAGGTGCCAGTGCTAAGGATATCGAGGAAGCCAGATACAAAGCTAGCAACTACCATAAAATCCTGAAGAAAGCCAGCCTACAGGAGTACCAAACTTGGTGAGTTCAGAATCGAAGGGACTGGAAAATCAGAATGCAAGGACAGCAAACTGAGGATTTTACGCCTACTGAACTCGTTCAGGCTCTCTCTATAATAATACCTGAGCGTGGTCGCCTTACCGAGATAATGGTCTCTGATAAGATTATATCCGAACAGGAAAGAAAACAGGTTATTACAGATCTCTATTCATTCATAACCAGAGATTATACAGTTCTATATTTCCCTGGTGAAGAACCAATTAAAGGCACCTATCCTGTAAAAAGCTGTAGCAGGGAAATAGAAAGGTAAGAAATTAATCTCTATTAATTTGAACAAGTCTAATTGTCTATAGGCTAAAAAAGGATCAAAGAGCATCTCATATTCATTGGTGTCGACAAAAGGAATATGCAAAACCCCTTGTCCGACCTGATTTATTGCTTTCAGTGCTTCGCTTGGTTCATCCAAGAAGAATGGAATATCCATTTCAAATAACATATCAATTCAGTTAGTTCAAGAAGGTGTGGGTTAATCACTTACTGTCATACCCCCATTCGTCCTGCATACTGTCCATTTTGCTTGGGTAATAAAACCCTCTCTGCAGATCAAAGGATGAAGGCATGGACACGGGATGCTAATTTGATGGATCATCTTGAGAATCACATTAGCGAAGCCCATTGGCATCTCCTTGATATCCTCTCTGCAGTGTTCAGATGGACGATGAGGTGTCATCTTGGTACTATCTAAGTGATGCTCATAATCTTCGCAGAGCCAACAAAAAAGGCCAAAAGCGCCGCTGGGAAGTTGTTATCTCTGAGAACAACGATGATCTACAATCAGAGACACCTCATCAAGTCCAAAAGAAGCACAAATCAACAAGACCGAAAGAGTGTTCCACAGTACCAGATTTGACCTACACTGCCACTTCTTCCTCTGACAGCACGATGTCTTGTCCAACAGAAAATTGTGCCTCTACAGAGAGTGGCTATGATGGAGGAGATTCTCCCAGCCGACTAGACTTCCTAGAGATCAACCGCGACACGAATAGTTTCAATAAAGAAACACAGTAGACAGAGCTGCAAATCAATCAGCTCGTTATCGAAGAGCTTGCAGACTCGTAGGAGTCGGTGTCTGACTTTGTCTCGCTGGGTGTCGGCTCTGGTGAAGGCTGCTATCGCTTCTCTAGCGAGTTGTCCGGTGTGGGAATAGTCATTTCGTCCTCCTCCGAGGAGGGAGGAGTGTCGGGGTTGTGGGAGGCGATTCCTTTGCCTGTCGGGAAGGAGATATGTCTTGAGCGGATAGAGAGGGTCGGAGATGGGGGAGATAGTTCCACCAGTCTCTTCTTTGACGCCGGCCCCTTACGCGGCGTCCTGGGGGTGCGAGACGCGTTACTTAGCGCGTACGCATTATGGGTGGGCATGTGGGGAGGAGGGGTAAAAGCGATGCTGTCGAGGGGAGCGTTGCTGAATTGAAAGCTGTAGTGCCAGGCTTGTGAGTTGGTGAAAGTAAGTTGAGAGGAGAGCAGTTGTTGTCCGGCAGGCGGAGAATTAGAGGGCAGGGGACCGGATTCCCCAGTGAAGGAGCGGAGGAGGGCTGGTGAGATTAGGATGAATTCGACTATATGCGGTAAATGGGTATGTCGCTGGACTTTTGTAGTATGATCTCTATAAATTTTAGTGAGGCGACCTCACCAAAAATTGGAACGTGAAATCGCGACGTGTCACAAAATCTATTGAAGTGAAAAAGTCATATTAAATATATATGATTCAGAGCATAAAAACAACATTGGACTATGGCAACAGATAGGTCACATAGGCTCAGTGAATGATACCTACGGAAACTTAACGTTGCTGTTGGAATCAGACATCTTGTTATACCACGCATGTTGGCGTTCGCTCAAATCTTTGGGTTGACGGACTTGGCCAAAGAGACCCGCCATACACAACAACCATTTTTCAACGAATATAGGAGTTTTTTACCCAGAGGCATTCTTAAGGCACAGTAGCATCTTTTTAACTGCTAGTAGCTGAGTTTCTGCGAAATGGATGCCGAAAATAGAGGTTGTTTGTCCCCAATTTTTACCTTCTGCGTGACCTGTTTCGGAATAACTTCTCGCCGCCCTACTCCCCCTGCTCGCCCATTTCGGAATAACTTCTCGCCACCCTATTCCCCCGCTAAGCGCCCATTTCGTCCATTCTCTGCTCCCCCACTCGCTCCCTCTGCTCCCTCACTGCTCCCTCCTGCTCCTCGCTCCATAACAACAAAATTGGGACAAACAATAGAGAGGTGGTTTGTCCCCAATTTTTACCTTGCACGTGACCCCTTTCGGAATAACTTCTCGCCGCCCTACTCCCCCGCTAAGTGCCCATTTCGTCCATTTGCTCCCTCTCTGCTCCCCCACTCGCTCCCCCTCCTGCTCCCTCCTGCTCGCCCTCTGCTCGCTGCTCGTCATTTTGGGCTCCCTGCTCTGCAGCAACTTTAGGCGATCCCAGAAAAAGAAACTGTGAAGGAGCCCATTCTGGCTCCCCCATGACAATTGGGAGCCCGTTCTGGCTCCCCATGACGGATCCTAACGCTAGGATGGATGATGAATCGTCTTCGTGTGGTACCAGTCTGGGAGTAAGACCGTGGCGGGATTGCACTGCTCTTCTTACCGTCCCCCGCCCATTGCTTCCATGGCCTCTCTTGCGCTTCTTTCTCGACATCTTCACTGCCCTCTTGCTATCTATATTTCGTTCTTTCACTTGCTCACACGCTCTCTCTCCCCTTTTTCTTCCTGACTCTTTCTTTGCTCCTTTTCTACCGTTTTCTCTATGGTTCCCAATGGTGAAAAGAAGCTGCCAACTTCCTAGGTCCCCATAACTTCCGAAGAATGAATTAGCATTGCTTTGATACTACCAACATAATGGAG
Organism: Sabuloglossum arenarium; assembly: GCA_022345705.2. NCBI lineage: Eukaryota > Fungi > Ascomycota > Geoglossomycetes > Geoglossales > Geoglossaceae > Sabuloglossum > Sabuloglossum arenarium. Next base: position 5,722 of record JAJDMY020000301.1, read on the forward strand.
GCTTCCTCAGCATTTCCCTTGAGAACCCTAATCTTATATAGCCTTTCCCTTGAACCAGCTCAATCAGTCGGTCTGCAGAAAATAAAGACTGACTCTGGCCACTGCTTAATAGAAAAGCGATGTTATTGCCTTTATTCATTGTCAGTTACATCTCGTTTCGCCTGTTCATTTTGTTAGAACCCCAGAAAATAATATGAAATGAGATGTTTGTTTACTCACTACCAGCTTCACTTTTGATGGCGTTCCACTCAGCTCGATCTCAAACTCGTCGACACTATCGAAGTCATCCTCATCTACTTCTTCACCTAGGTACGAAGGTAGAATAAAGAATTTGCTTTCGACCTTGCTAGACCACTGAGCAGAAGTTGTAGGGAAAGTTTTCGAGGGAGTTGTGTGGAGCGAGCATCGGATGGCGATAGCAAGAATGTGGTCGATAAATTTCCAGATCAAAAGCCTTTGTTCAGGAATTGATAACTTCAGATCCATCGACATTTGTAACATTCGATCTTCTCCCAGACGGAGAAACTGAAACCGTATACCGTCTGTGGCAATACCATATACCACACCCACAATCTTGTCTGCCTTCTGGCGTTGCTGTTGCAAACCAACTGCACTTGTGGATTAGCTTTCACTCATACTGACAACTTTGATAAAAGGTATGCAATGCCCACTTACCGAGATATGCAGCAAGTTGGTGCTGGGCTCTAGAAAAGTTTGCGACGGTCTTGATTTCAATAGCAATATACGGTGAATCCAATACAAATGGCATATCTCGGCCATATCCCATCACATAATCTACTTTTCCAGAGATCTCAGTTGCTCCATCCGAGCATTTTGTGCAAACAGCAAACTCTCCAGCAATCAAAAGTTTGCGAGCTGCGTCATTGTTTTCCAGAAGCATCATTCTATCAAAGAGAATGATATCTATCGTCGCTCTCACAAGTGCTTCGCAGTTGGTTGAATTCCATGTCTTGGACATGTGGAAATCTGCTAATGCAGATTCTGAGATCCATAAGATCAGTAATCGGCTATAAGTACAAATAACTTTACTTACCCATCCATGAAGTACCAAACTTTTCTGTATCGGCTAGTCCGGCTTTCAGGGCCCAGATATGCTCTGGCAGAAAGTCGTTGAAGGTCATATCGGTGAGGTTGCACACTTGAACTATTGACTGCAGGGTCGATGCTTGAATGGTCTGGTCTAGGAGTTAGTAGCCATGTAACTACTAGCTGAAGGTGGGTGAAATACCTTGGTAAGTGTGCTCTCGGTCTTTCGTTCTTTGACTTGAAAACTCAACTTTTGAATTTGCTGAATGATCTTGAGCATTTCTTCAGGTGGAGTATCTGATGTTACGTCTTTTGTGAGTTGGTCAAGTGCATCTGAAAACACAAGATATGATTTCCTCTTCGGTGGCATTCTGGCAAAAGTGCTAATACCCAGTCACAGTAGCCTAACCCTTGAGGTGTGGAAGTAGAGTTCTGGCGGAGGATGAGGTGGATGAGCGATCACCCGAACGCGGTGGAGAATATGGGTGAGCATCATCACCTGACTCGCCCTTCTCACCCACTTAAAGCTTATCTCAGCGAGCTCAGACCATCCAACTTCCCAAAACGGTTAGATGCAAACTTGACTCAATTTATCTCACGTGCGCGCCAAGAGTGGTCTGAGCTTGCTGAGATAACTTAAAGCGGCTTTTTCCACAAAGGGCAACAACGGGGGTATTCCTACAATATATGTACCTACCCAAAGAGATTCCTCTGCGTTCAAGAGGGAAGACGGCGGTCCTAGAAGATCATTGTCAAATGACTTTGAGATGCACAAACGCATTCTTAAAAGCTTTTATCGGCTCGCCAAGTTGAAAGCTACCGCCTCTCTATATCCAAGTTCCACAATGCTCTCGCTTCATAGAAGCTAAAGACCAAGAATGGTGGGATAAGAACCTCTCTAACTTTCCGCAAGGCTATTCGCCATGCAATGTTCTCCTTTCAGAGCGCATCCCACCCTTACCTCAGAACATCAGAGAACTCCTAATCGACAAGTATTGCCCTGCACCTCTTATTGCAAAGATCAAGGCTAGCGATACCAACCAGGACTATCTAATCCGGCCTTATCTAGGCAGAGACCGGCCATCAAGATTCAAGGCTTTCTCTCTTCGGAAATTCCCGCTCCATGTGGATCAAATGGAGCAGTTGAGAATTGGTGTTGACATTAAGATATACGCTGAGTTGATGGCTGAAGCCCTAGCCATGATCCATTGGTATGGAGAGACAGATGCGAACGACGTCGAATTTGTCCTGGCTCCGCCACGCAACGGCACCCAGTCTAGACTGTTGAATGTCCTTGGGGATCATACCATGTGGTTCCCTGACTTCGACTGCTGCAGGCGGATGTCAATGGATGAGAAAGGTGTTGGTCAAGCCGTCACAGCATTTTTTTAGGAATGATCCATACTACCCTCGTCCAGGCCAGCCTTTATGGAGGGGGTTTCGAGATCGATACCTGCAGACCTGGAGCATGAGCTCAGCGGCTATGGAGGGTATCATGTGCGGGATTAGGATCACCACTGAGGTGCCTTGTCAGAGGATTAAAATAACTGCGTGTCCCGCCCAGTGCATCCTCTCTTGGCCAGGGTTATCCACACCAAGCCGACGCAACATCCTAGCTCTTCTTGATATTGCTGCACCTCTGCATTAGGAGGGCATCGAGGAGAATCACTATTTGCCAATCAGCGACCTTCATCAAAGCAGATCCTTATTATCAAGGACTCGTATTCTAGAAGGATTCACAACCTAGATACAGTTGCCTGTCAAAAGCAAGGGATTATTGAGCATACTACTGTGGCATTAAGCTCATGGATGCCTTGAAGGATCAGCAAAGCTATCCCAGTTTAGTGTGCCGCAGAGAATGCCGTGCATAAGACATCCTACTGGCCCCGCTGGACAATATCTGCCTTGATTCGAGAGACAAGTCCACGTCATTCAGTGCCTGCTGACACAGTCCAAGTGAGACCCCCGAGACACCCAATTAAAAGAAGACTTGGAAGTGAAACGGGTCGAGCTGAGCTGAAAGTTGACACGCACATACTTCCTATCCGGTCTCCTCTAGGTCCAATCTGTGTGCGCCGGCACTTCCGAGAACTAATGGACTTCCTTGCCTGCCACGAAGGGCTTTCGCTGTCTGCTGTGCAGAGCTCTCGTCGCTGACCTCTCGTCGCTGGTTGCGTAGAACTCTCGTCGCTGGTTGCGTAGAACTCTCGTCGCTGGCCGCGCGCGGCTTCCGCTGCCTCACGTTGGTGAGGGCTTAGCAGTTCTCGAGGGCTTCCGCATCGAAATCCATCGACGAACTCTGACCAATCGTATCGTAGACCGTCCGTTGCCTACTGCGTAGGACTTTTCCGTAGCCTGTTAGGACTACTGCTGCCTCAGGGTACTTGACCAGATTGAGATATTGTGCTTTTGACAAGTGATCTTTTTCTCCACTAGAGCCTCGAGCCGATCTATACGCCTAATATGGGGGCGTGTAAGCCTCCTTGTGGTGGCATTGATGGCTGCCTAACAGAAAGGAAGGATCTATTATAGATGAAGATATGATTAGCTGCTTGGGCGAGTAGAGCAAATTCCTAGCGGGACCTAAGACGATGACCTGTAACATTGTTAGCAGAAGATATAGAAGAATTTCAAAAGCAGACGCAGAACATGCCCACACGGAGCCAAGGGAAGAAGTTAAAGAGCTTCACAGCTAAGAATTCTTTATGTAATAGAGGTGCCCGAGGTTGGAGGGAGGTGAGAACAGATTGATGAAGCCGTGGCTTGCAGCATGCCGCATAGCACCGATTACGAGCGCTCACCCTTTAAAGCGGCGCCAGCTAGGTAAGCGGCTACCAGAAAGTGGGAGGTGGGAGGGTGTACGTACTCAGTCACAGATCCGATGGGTAGGCCATTCTATATGGAACGCCATGACCCTAAAGTGGATTTACCAGCCATAGTACTAGCCACGCAATCTGACAGGGAGGCGCAGCCTAATTGTGGACCACCTGGGAGTTACCTTCTTAGCTAAGATGATCAGGTGATGGAGAGCCTTATTCTGAGCCTACCTTGCAGTATATAGATAGGGCGAACTGGCTTTATTAGGATGGTAGCGATCAGTTCTAGCATCAGTCTATTCTCCTTAATTACATACATTCGAGAACTAAGCGTCTTATGAATGGTCTTTCTCAGAGAGTTCCACATAGTATAGCGAGGATACATTGGAATACTGGTGAGCTGCAAGGAAGCAAGGAACTATCAAGCTACCCACAAAGCTCAGAGGTATTCTTTGCATAGGATTCTTAGATCCTGCCTGGACTTAATGTTTACTTGGAAATTTTCGCCTACCACCTCCCACTTTCTTGTACCCGCTAAGTAAGTGCGAGAGAGGGAATTACGGATTTCTGTTTTCTTCTATTGCCAAGAGAACACGCCGCGCATTTCACTTTGATTAGGATATCAACTAATCATTAGATCCAAGCTCAAACTACAACCAGTTTCTCTAATCCTGGACCGCGTTGAACGATGGTGGATGTATGATTGAGGATGCTTATCTTGTGAGAGTTAATCACACTTACAGGCTACATTTTTGGTTGCTGATCTTAGAATTCGCAGAAGCTTATTCAATTTCTCCTAAAAGATGATTAGGGATGAACTTCATGATGCTATGGACGGCAGCGGCGTACGGCAGAGCATCTCCTCGCAACATGATGAAGATATCTCAGCAGAGGGACAGGAAGTGAAGGACACTGCAGAGATACGAACAGATGGTTCTTCGGTTTCCACCGCATTATCAAGCGGGCCTCTTCCTAGGGTCAGATTTTCAGCGGATTTGGAAAGAATTGAACCTGTCAATGCTATGCCATCAAGTCCACAACGTCCACTATCATCCGTTAGTGTGCTCTCAGATATCACTGGCTCAAGGATGACGATGCAGCCAGGGACTACGGGTCTCACCGTCGACACGACAAGAGCAACTTTGGAACTCTCAGACGTAAACCGAGGGGCTGCGAGATCGCTGCGTAGTTCAAGTATCCCTAAACCATCTCAGACCGCTGTTTCCTCACAACTGTCGCCCACATCGCCCAAGACCCGAAATAGAGGTTTTTCCCTACGGCGAGCTCTCTTTACGAAAAGCATCAATGACCAAGTTGGCGTCAATGGCCCTTCTCCTGACGAAATTGTCGAGTTAGGCAACATTGAACCCTATATCAACAAGCATGAAGGTTCCTCACCACATCACATTGATTCATCGCGCTCTACTGGTATCGAAAGGACCGGAAAGAATCTCTACGAAAAAAAGCCCATCGATTTGTCTTCTGGTCAGAAGTTTCCACGGCTTTCTGGTATGACCAAGAAAGACAACGCAAGTTCAGTATTGTCGAATTACGCGTCGTGGAGAAGCCGGAGCGCACAAATTAATGTCTTCGGAAGAGTGAGGCTTGCTTTCATTGAGGCTCGCAAATTGGTTCTTCGAATCAGCGAATTACCACCAAGCAAAGATGGAAGAAAGATTGATTTAGACGCAATGCGCAAATCAACGTTGATCGATGAACGAACTGGTAAAGGATACATCGGAAACAAGATACGGTCTAGCCGTTATACGTTATGGAATTTCTTTCCTCGACAGCTCTTTGCCCAGTTTTCTAAACTTGCTAATTTGTCTGTATCTATCCGAGCAAGATACTATCGACTTTAGCTGACGTTGTCACAGCTATTTCTTAATCATATCGATAATGCAGATGATACCAGGTGAGACGCCACGCTCAAATATTCTTTGCAACATTGCTAAAGTGAGAGTGACATTTAAGGTTTAAGCACAACTGGAAGTATGCGCTCTCGAATATGGAAAGGGGCAGGGTATGACTGACATTTTCTCCAGCATACACAACTCTGGTGCCATTGATGTTTTTCGTCAGCATTTCGATAGCTAAAGAAGGCTATGATGACCTGCGTCGTTACCGACTTGACAAAGCGGAGAACAATCGGATGGTGTCGGTCCTGCACGCCTACGAACCTACTCCGGTAACAGAAGAAGGCCCAGCATTGGTCTTTACGGATCTGAAGCACTGGGCGAAGACCAAATGGAAAGATGTCCGAGTCGGAGATATCGTTAGACTTGAACGTGATGAGTCTGCTCCCGCCGATCTGGTCATCTTATATTCCAAAGGTCACAATAGCATCGCCTATATCGAGACTATGGCGCTAGATGGCGAAACGAATCTGAAAAGCAAGCAAGCACCATTACCCCTCATCAAAAACTACTCGACCCTCAATGATCTAGCAAATTGCAAGGCGCGTATAGCTGTAGAAGATCCTAACCTTAATCTCTACAGCTTCGAAGGGAAAGTGACAGTCGGCAGGGAAACATCACCATTAACAAACAATGAGATTATATACCGTGGAAGCGTCCTTCGAAATACTGAAGAGGTACTAGGCATAGTCATTTACACTGGTGAGGAGTGCAAAATCCGAATGAATGCCACGAAAAATCCTCGTATCAAGGCACCGTCTCTCCAAACAATTGTGAACAAAGTGGTCATCATCATTGTTGCCTTTGTGATCGCACTCGCCATTTTTCACACTATTTCATATCAACTTTGGGCCGATCAGATCGAACAGAAGTCGTGGTATATATCCAATGCCAATGTTTCGTTTTTTCATATTCTAGCCTCCTTCATCATCATGTTTAACACAATGATTCCACTATCACTTTATGTGAGCTTGGAGATCATTAAGCTGGCACAGATGTATTTCTTGAACGACTCCGACATGTATGATGAAGCCTCTAATACCCCTATGGAGGCGAGGACTTCGACTATCAACGAAGAGTTAGGTCAAGTTAGGTGGGTGGTATTTTTCCTTCTCTGGCACGTCCTATTGCTTTCTGACAATTTGTAGTTACATTTTCTCCGACAAGACTGGGACACTTACAGACAATTCGATGCGATTTCGAATGATGAGTGTAGCAGGCACGGCGTGGCTCCATGATTTAGATCTACAAAAAGAAGCCGCTGATAAGGCAAACAGCCGATCTGTGGTTCCCAAGACCTGTAACGGCAAAAAACCTGCAAGATGGTCAGGATTATTTTCCGAATCAAAGCTTCGGTCTCGACAAACAGACCCATCAACCTCTAACATTCATTCGACAGTTGGATTGTCGGAGGTTCCTCAACGAGATTCGTTTTCGTCTTTAAAAGGCTCATTGCTATCTGGAAGGGATTCTTCCTCGATATGGTGGAAGTCATCTGCCAGACCGAGTGCAGAACAGCCTCAGCTGAGCACAGGGGTTTTGCTACGCTACATACAGAGCAGACCTCATACCCCCTTTGCCCGAAAAGTGCAATTCTTCCTCCTAGCAATCGCTCTATGCCATACATGCTTGCCAGAAACGAAGGAGAATGGTGAAATTGATTACCAGGCCGCTTCCCCTGACGAGCTAGCATTGGCGAGAGCTGCACAAGAAATGGGATACGTGATGATTGATCGACAAGCGGGGACCATAGCTTTGAGGACCTTCCCAGCCGGGCCTGACGCTGATCCAACTATTGACTTATACGAGATCCTTGATGTAATTGAGTTCTCCGGTCAGAGAAAACGCATGTCGATCATTGTTCGCTTTCCGAACAACCGAATCTATATATTCTGCAAGGGAGCCGACTCAACGATGATGCAGCTTTTTAAGCAGTCGAACTTAGCAATCGAGAAAGCCTTGGAGGTCGAACGTCGAACCAACATGAGAAAGAGTATGGAGGCACAAGAAGCTCTTAGGAGAGAAAGCGAACAGCTAAGTCGAAAGAACAGTCTGAGCAGGCCAAGCTTGAGTTTAAGCCGTCCCAGCATAAGTATCTCTGGGAATCGGCTGCATCCTATTCGAGATCATCTCGATTTGTTGTTGAGGGACAGGCGGGAGAGCTGCGCAGTTAAGTCATCCGCGGATGATGACAGCACATACTCTCGACCATCCACCCAGCTTGAAAACCGGCATTCATTCGCTTCCGGGGAACCGAGGGGTCTATTCCATGCATATCCCGGTTATGACTTTGCCAATGAAGCTGCCGGAGTAGATGACGCGGCAGTCTTTGAGAAATGCTTTCAACATATCAATGATTTTGCTGCTGAAGGGTTGCGGACACTTCTATACGGATATCGATACGTTGATGAGCAGGAGTACATAAATTGGAAAAAGATCTACGATGATGCCATGACCAGTCTCGTTGATCGTCAATCCATGGTAGAGAGAGCAGGCGAAATCATTGAGAATAGATTCGAGTTAGCAGGGGCAACTGCAGTAGAGGACAAACTTCAAAAAGGCGTGCCAGAGGCGGTCGACAAGCTTCGAAGAGCAAACATTAAGTTGTGGATGTTGACGGGCGACAAGCGAGAAACTGCTATCAACATTGGACATTCCTGTCGTCTTATCAAGGATTACTCCTCCGTTACGATTTTAGACCACAAAAGCGGAGAAGTCGAACAGTACATTGCGGCTGCTATCATTAGTATCAACAGTGGGAGTGTGGCTCATTCTGTGGTAGTTGTTGATGGCCAGACTTTGACTCATATCGAGAGAGACGAGACCATGGAGTCACTATTCTTTGATTTAGCAATACTCGCCAACTCTGTGATTTGCTGCAGGGCCAGCCCAAGTCAAAAGGCCTCCCTCATCAAGGCAATAAGAAAGAAGGTCAAGCGATCTGTTACTCTTGCCATTGGGGATGGAGCAAATGATATTGCCATGATACAAGAGGCGCACGTTGGAATCGGGATAACCGGGAAAGAGGGTCTCCAGGCAGCAAGAACTTCGGATTACTCCATCGCCCAGTTTAGATTTCTTTTAAAGCTACTTTTAGTCCACGGTAGATGGAACTATATTCGAACGTGCAAATATACGGTAGGGACATTTTGGAAAGAAATGGTAAGACATTTGAATGTCACTTCGAGCGTCACTGACAGTTATTGTTTTTTAGCTCTTCTATCTAACTCAAGCTCTTTTCCAAAGGTGGGCTGGTTACACCGGGACCAGTCTTTACGAGTCTTGGAGCTTGAGCATGTTCAATACAGTAAGTTACTACCCCTTTGCACGCAGAAATTCTCCATCTAACAGATATCTAGCTTTTCACCTCTCTGCCTGTGATACTATTGGGCATTTTTGAGAAAGATTTGGCGCCTGCTACCTTGCTCGCAGTCCCTGAGCTTTACACGAAGGGTCAACAAAATGGTGGTTTCAACTTCCAGATCTACCTAGGTTGGATGTTCATGGCTGCTTGTGAAGCAATGGTCGTCTTCTTCCTTATGCTTGTCCTATTTGGGAAGATCCTGTTGACTCAAGATAATGGCCTATACGCCATGGGCGTCCTTACATTCAGCGCTGTCGTGATATTAGTCTCAACGAAGTTACTGTATGTGTACCCTATTCCTGCAGAACCAAACAATCTACTTATCTCTTTTAGGCTCTTGGAAATGCACAATAAGTCTATCGTGTCTGTGATTGGCATAACCCTAACGGTTGGTGGCTGGTTCTTGTGGAATCTTATTCTTTCCTTTGTCTATAGATCCAACGTCATCTATGACGTGAAAGGAGGTTTACTGTTTCGCTTCGGCCGAAGTATGACATGGTGGCTTGTTTTGATATTGGTGGTATCTTCTTGCGTTACAATTGAGCTTGCTGTTGCGTCCATCCGAAGTGCATATTGGACAACAGATGTGGGTGCGGACATTCTATTTACCAGGCCCCGCTAATTATCGCTCAGGTGGACCTATTTCGCGAATTTGAGCAAGATGCTAAACTTCGAAAGCGGTTCGAAGAAGCAGCAGCTACAGAACTCCAGCAAGAGTGGGGCCGACTTAGCAGTGATAGCAGCGCTCAACAGCAGCGAGAAGGCGAGGTTCAAGATCTACTTGATCGGACGCGGGTGATGGAGGAAGGGCGATCCTCAAGACAAATTCATCGCAGAAGGCACTCCTCAGAACAACTCTCTCCAAAATCTAAAGTCGTCATGGGATCCTCGGAGGTCGGCATTAGTGGAATTGCCAGTTCCAGACATTCTATAGACATTCAGGAGCTACTCTCGAAGGGATTTGGGTCGATCAAGCGTCATTGAAGCTATTGTGAGTGGATTATCGATATCGCCAAAGAGGGAGGAATTGGCGATGGCCGTACATACAAGGCTACTCTAGATTTTTTTTCGCAAACGGTTTTCTGTATAGAGTTCGACGTTTTGAAACGGGCTTGCATGAGTATATACGGTTAAGGAACGCTGGTGATAGATCATTCTATTGTCAGACAGAAAAGTCTCTCGGTCGGAGAAGCTCTATCGGGTTCGTGTTATTGGGAGTGGTGTTGGCGCTTCAGGATTCATGTATTACCCCGAGACGCCCTTGTTGGTTTCGAGAATGTATGTACATAGATACATGCATGCATACAAGACGTCCGGAAGTATCTTTTATGTCGGGTGGATCCTTCTCGGACCGTGAGATATTTAAAGCTCGGGGTGACTTTCTCCCGAAAAAGGCACTCGATGTTTTTGTTGTTAATCTGAGAAAATTTAGGCTAAGAACTGCACATGCGCAGATGGTGATCGGTGCAAAGGAGGTTTTTTTTTTTTGAGGGGAAGATATTTAACTCGCACAACCACGGTTTTCACCCGACACCACGGCTTTCTTTGGAGGAGTTAAAATCATAGTGTATTGCCTCCAATCCAGAATTTTGATTCTCCATCTAAAATGAAAATTTATCAGAGATCTGAACAAGGGATTTTCCATCTCCAGATAGCCATCAGAAGGTGACGTCGGTTTGGGTTAAATTCGAAAATCTTAAAATAAATAGGATAGAAAGGAACCAAAGACTGCCTCCTCGACCTAGAGGCATAACATCGTCAAGGCGTCATCGAGCTACCCCTGCGTACACAATACACTAGGCATCCACTACTACGTAGTAATGCCAATCGCTTCTCTTCCGCCCTTGCGTGGCCAAGAATCTTTGGCCCAATACGCGCTTCGCTTGTCCGCAAAGAACTCGAGTCAATTCATCTCATCCAGGGGTACTGCGTACTTGGTTGATGCCATTGACATGTTATGGTCTAGTGTTTGTATACGGATTCACCGTTTGACGGGTAGATGTAGAAGTGAAGCGCGTTCTGTTCTGTATAAGTTGATGCTCACTCATTCATAAGCATTTTTTCCCGCTAGCTGAAGCTTATGCAGGTGGTCATTGAAACGTTCTTTTGGTGTCGTGGGAATACGGCACGCGTAAGTCTTCTAGATGATCATGAAGTGCTCCTGATTCCTTATGACTCTCCTATCTGAGTAAGTCTTGCTGTGTAGTGCTCCTGACGTCATGAGGATAGAACTTTCCTCGAGAATACGTTCCAACGAATCAAAATCGGGTGCTCTGCAAAGAATCTTTGAAATCGTGGCATGACGAATATCCTGGATTATCCTAGACATCCCCGTTCCTTTTTCCTGTCCGTTCTTTGCCGTATAGGCTTGGCATCTGGCATCGAGCCAATGCAGCCACGTCCCCGCAACAACCAGTGGACGTCTAGAGTGTTACCCCGTTGACCCATGCTCTGATATGTTAGCCTGTTATATCAGCTGTTTCGTCTATTGTGTGGTCCTAAGACATGGGTGGACAAAAACCCTGGTCCCTTTGATGCTCCAGATTTAGATCGCTCCGCATCCAACCCTTTTATGCGCGGGCACTCCGTAGGATGCTAGCTGAATCGCGAGACTCATCTTGGTAGGTCTTGTGGCCCGTGCCGTTGCGTTCGCTGACCGATCGCCCCAATGGGTATGTAGAGCGCGTGCTGAAGGAATGGTGGAAATGCGATGCGCAGCGAATCAAGGCACGAGCTGTGCATGCCAGATGCCTGGTTGTCTGGAGTGGATTGTGCATCTGGTGGCTCTGATGCGTTCCTGGCGCTGCCGACAAAACTGAACGAAAACCCTCATCGGCTCTTTCGGCGTGGGAGTGGTTGAGTGAAACAGGCACGAGTTGGGCAGGTGCGCCAACACAGGGGCCGCACCTGCATCCTGGATACGGTTAACCGTCTGCAACGTCGTGTCTCCTCACTGGCAGAAGCCCGGCCGGGCCTAGCTGGGCCTAGCTGGGCCAGCAGAGCCCAGTCTTCAGTGCCCATAGCCCCTTGGTTTCCAAGTCAAGCGCAGCTCCACTAAGGTATTGCCTGCATACAACTCGCGTTGCCCGCTGTACCTGACACTAGCCTAAGCTTACCTAAACCAATCCAGTTGCCTCTTAGTCGCTCGGCACAACTGGCCGTCGCAAGAACCTCCTTTTCCCCTTCCCTTCTCGCTCACCTCCATTCTTTCCTCTACACCTACCCGCCACATTAAACGTCGTCGATCTTATATCGTCTTCCTCCATATTGGTTCTCTCCACTTCCTCTCCTTCGACGTTTTCTTTTCTTTGCTAATTGCCTCACGGAACCCGTCACTCCTTTCGGGTCCATACCACTCATTCGGCTTCTTTCAGGATTTACTTTCGTTCAAGTCGTTTCGTCTTTTCGTTTTCTCGTGTCGCTCACCGAAGCCGATCACCATCTTCCTGGCATAGATACAGCGAAGCATTCATCAACAAACCCTTCATCACTTTGAGAGATCCATCAGGTCATCAGAGTTGATTATCTACATTCATCGGTCTTCGGTTCCTCTTCCCGAGTCAACGAGACCTCCCATTTCGTTTCGTCGAACTTACCCTTGAATTAACTTCGACTGTTTGCCGACGACAACACGCTCCTTTCTGTCGGCATCTTCAGAATTTTCAAATTATCGATTCTTGGGCTTTGATTCATCCCAACTTGGATCAGTCCTAGTTCTCTTTGACGGGTATGAGACAGGAAGAACGAATCAACAAGATGTCTTCTTCAACACCGTCGCCCACCGCGTCCACATCTGCAGGCAGCTCGGTATCACGACGACCGCCTCGTAAAAGCACACTCACTCAACAACAGAAGAACCAAAAGCGCCAGAGAGCAACACAGGATCAGCTAGCCACCCTGGAAGTCGAGTTTAACAAGAATCCGACACCAACAGCAGTTGTCCGGGAACGAATAGCACAGGAGATCAATATGACAGAGCGTTCTGTTCAGATATGGTTCCAGAATAGGTTCGTGACTTGAAGGAAAGAAAATGTTTTTTTAGAGCCTGCTAATCGAACTACCAGACGAGCCAAGATAAAGTTGCTTGCAAAAAAGAGCTTTGAGACCGGAGAGGATTGTGATGCCATCCCGGACTCCATGCGTCAATATCTTGCTCTTCAGGCGTTAGAGTCCGGCAAGCCGCTTGCAAGCCGATATCTTGCACGGCACGGAGGTCTGCCGTTCGGCAGTGGATCGCCTTTTGACATAGAACCAAGCAGTAATACTAAAGTCGGTGAGTAGATCGGTAGGAACTCTCTATATGGGTTAATTAACTCATCTCGTTATACAGTCATCCAGCATTTTCAATGTCGCTCGTTGAGCATCGGCAGTTGGCGACGAGTTGGTCAAGCTACTATGGATCTCGTAATATTCTACTCTCCGGCCAAGGCTATGATGACCTACTACATCAACAATGACTCTGCCGGCTACAAGATAGAATATCCATTCTCTTATATCAAAGATATCCATCTGGAACCTGCAGATCCCTCGAATCCGCAGAAGCCAGGCGGACTCGTTATCGAATTGACAAGGCCTCCGAACTTCTTCATGGATTCTTCTGGCTCAGGCGGATTCTATCAGTGCGGCGATTTCACCGAGGACCAGCAAGCTTCTCATATTCTAGTCCATCATCTGGGAGGACAATATAAAGGATTGAGCGTTCAGCTGGCGAAGTTAATGTCGCTAGAGACATTCCGCAACAGATTTAACCAGTTTGACAATCCTGGTCTGTCAGCCTCTGCACCGGTCTCCCCCGGCATGCATCGCCCTGCCTCTCAGCCCGACGTGCATTCACACCAGCATCAAATGCATATGTTCCAGGAGAGTCATTTTGGTTTGCAACCGGGACGGGGACACAAGCGCACGAGAAGTCGATCTGTGCCCATCGCCATGGATTTCTCACTGCTTCAGCACCCTATGCCTTCATTTCATTTTCATCAGGAACCGGTCACACAAATGTCGAATCAAAATATATACGCACCTGTGCCCCAGCATCTCGGAAACCTTGGACCAAATCTTCGGATAGACACGTCGCCTGATTATGGTTTGGACTTCCGTCCGTATCCGTTGTCGGCTGCTACCACTACGTCTCCGTCTGACTATGCAAGCCCTTCATTTTTTGCTTCCGGAGCCCATCCAGACAGTCTACAGGCTCATAGTTACCATTCTCCGTACAGTCTACCATTTTTGTCCCCGATGCCCGATCCCTCAGGAATGGTTGGCCCTTCCGTGAGCCCACTTTCTCAAATGAGCCATGGAGACCCGGTCATTGCGAATCAATCGCCACCGCTTTCTTCAATACATCGAAGTGCTTCTGCGGAACTCTTCCCAATGTCACATGACCACTCTAACCTCTCCGACGATGGGTTGGCTCTGAGCGAGCTCTACTCCAAGCAATCACTTAGCCTTTCAATGCACTCGCCAGGCATGGAAGGTTCATCAGATGAAATGGACATGCAACACATGATCTCTTTTGGGACTCTTGACCCTGCAAGTCTATCGCCTGAGAATTCGAGTATGTAGTTTCGCGATTCGTCAATGCCCTGATTCGACAAAGCAGCTGGATGTTTAGTGAAGCGCCTTATGTTATGAATGAACCTGTGCTGGTGGCCGGCCCCTCGATCTCTTTGCTTCAATTTCGCGCCTCCGAGATGGCTCGCGTTTGGTTATCGCTTGCTGATGGGTAATTTGGCTTGGTCCAAGAGTTTTGAGCTTTGGGATAGTGAATAGTCGCTCTTTATATTGCGCAACCCTTGCTTTATGCTTGATATATGGCACGAATACACATCCGGATTGTGGAACATCGATTCCGGGAGTGTCAGAAGGCCGATCAGAAGAGCATGAAACTATAAGCTCTGTGCGGCAGAGATCAGATATCAGATTGCCCTATTTCCGCTTACCATTGCACCATCTGAAATATTCTGGTGGGAAAGGAAGGCGTTTGGTGGGTACACATTCTGGAACGGAAATGTATTTCATTATTAGGCTTTTTCCCGAAGCTATAGCGTTCGTTGTCTGAAGTTGCGTGTGATTGTTGACTGGAATGGGTGTGGTGTCAAGTTGCTCTGCTTTTCGAATTTCATTTCCTTCGAATTTTCGCTCTTCATTGTTGCTGCCTTCGCTTTGTCTCCATATCCCACCGGTGCTATATTTCTCAAATCTGTATTGTCTGGCTTGCTCATCGAGCCATTCCTCCTTCATCAACTGTGTTTAAATTTGATCATACCAGTCTGGAACGGTGGTCGATACTTCTCTGCAAGGTGCTTGATGTTTCTCTTATCTCCTCTTCTCTCACCTTTGGAAACGTGGCATGCTGGGAACGAAACTTAATAAATTGATCATACTACGGAGTTGTACCGTTCTAGATTGATTGTCTACCGCATCTACTGTTCTACGTCTGAATATGCACAACTGCACAGCTCCAGAGACCTAGACCTGGCATCTAAGTAAGTTGTGAGTTAGACCTAGGTTAATTAGCTGAATGCTTGAATTGTTCTTGTTTCTGAGGTTTGTTCAAAGGATCTAAGTGTCTGTAACTGAAAGTGATGGCGGGTGGCACGCCTATAGACTCTGCCTCAATGATAATGGCTGGTCGATTATTGCCATTTGAATCTGCTGTGTGGTTTTGGAGGGTTACGCTCTCCCCTTATCAGGAAATCATGTAATCGCGTCTCCAGCCGAGTGAACTTTAAGCGCATTAGTATATTTTTTTTAATATTAAAACTATATTGAGTCGTCGCTTGGAAACTTACAAAGCTCTTCTCTTTAATAACCCCGTCCTTTACCCAGATACCCCACGATCCCATTAGATTGGCCATGATGATATCCGTGAAGAGGCGATCTCCAACGACCGCGATTTGGTCTGGTGACGTGACTCCTGAGTCCTTGGAATTTATAAAATGGTTGAATATTTCTGTTCGACATCCTGGTTTCTATGTGTATTCGTAGTGGTGCGTCAGGTATGAAAGCAAGTAAAGATCAAACTATCTTCGCTTTCTAATATTTACCTTGGTGCTGTGTCGTAGGACTTTCACGCCAGTGTTTTTTTCGAGTAGGTCGGCCTTGTGGTGGGAATTAGTCTATGGAGATGTAGGCCATGAGGAGACACGCACTTCTTTTCCATCGGGATCATCTTCAGTGCCGGCCGAGTTGCTCACGACTAGTAGGCGGTTACCTGGGTAGGCCTCGCGAAGCTGTTCGAATTTATCCTATAGCCCCTGGTTAGCCATCAGACACTATTGTCTATCAAGAACAATAGGAAAAGGTACATTATATGGTTTGTAGACATTGTTCTCATGCGGAATCGCAAAGCAATTGTCCTTGTCCAGCACCACCGCTCTGATATTCTTTGCACCATCCTGATTTTCGAACGCCTTTGATATTGGGATCGGCAGGTGATTGAATGTGGATATAGTGCCGTGAGGCAGACAAAGGGCGGGATCCCGGATGAGCTTGAAGATGCTGAGGGAGGCAGAAAGATTCATTGATGTTGTATTATTGTAGCGTATCGAACAATGGATTTTTTTTGGAAGCCGCTTAAGATAGCTTTTGAGAGTGCGCGTTTGGTGTGACATGGTTGCCGTAGCAGAAGTGCACATAAATCTACTTCGCGGGGTTGTCGCGATATTGTTCAACTACTAAAGTAGTGATACAACCTTCGAAGTGAATTTTTGCATCATGGGGAGCATTGGGATTCCGATTAAGCTCCTGAATGAGGCTCAAGTGCGTCCCTTGTCTTCGCCTCTTAGATTTCCTTCATCGTGTTCTGCTAAAGTTGCTGATATTGACTCTAATATCTAGGGCCATGTCGTCACCCTTGAGATCACTTCCGGCCAGGTGTACAGGGGAAAGCTTCTGGAGGGTTTGCTTGCCTTTGCAGCATAGTTGTGCTCATTACTTTTCTGCACTTCATAATCGCAGAACTCCTATACTAACACCCACTCTCAAAACTCTGCAGCTGAGGACAATATGAACGTCCAACTTAAAGACATTACCGTTACCGCGCGGGATGGACGCGTCTCGCATCTCGATCAGGTCTATATCCGCGGCTCGCATGTACGGTTCTTCATTGTACCAGACATGTTACGGTAACAGATCCCCCGCTCACCTTTCCCTAGTGGATGTTTCTTTGTGGTAGTGGAAACCTGAGACTGACTTGGATGGATCAGAAACGCGCCGATGTTTAGGTCAAGAGGCACGAGAGGAAGGGGTGTTGGGTTGGCGAGGGGCAGAGCGACAGTCAACCGGGCTAGAGGACAGAGAGGTGGGCCGAGGGGATGAATGACGAGATCGCACACGTTACAGACTATCATCAAGTGCACAGAGGAGTGGGTCATGAATAAGGAGGGATATAAAGTCTTATTATTGCTGGCCCTAGAGAATCTTATTTCTCCTTTCATCGTACCAAATACTGTGTCATTATCACTCGAGAATGTAAATTATGATTCTCCTGAAATTGATATCAGCAACATCGATGGTAGTTGTGAATAGCTCTATCGAGGAGTTGGGGGTCTGGTCCATATCCAGAATGACTGGGCCTCATCCAATCAATACCGACTTGACTTGGGTAAGCATAATCATCTCTCCAGTATAGTAGGTGTATATAGACGTTTGGATAGTATCCTAAGCATCGGAACTTACCATCTGCATCAATCCAACCCAGCAATCGCACCTTCTATATTTGGGCATTAGAAGGTCCAGAATTCCCATATTGCCACAATTATGGATGTCCCGAACCCTCGTCGTATCCTGATGATTGAGCAGCCTAACTCCGGCGTTCTGTCGCTCCTAACAGGTATTATCAACCAAGCCTTGAGAACACACTCCGGTCACCATTCAACCAAACTGACCAAGAACATAGCAATCACCGGCTCTGCACCTGCTCAAACATCGGAAACTCCCGCTGGCCTCTCTCATGCGCTGGAACTTGACACCGCATACTACAAAGCGTCTATCCCAATCTGGATTGACCAAATCCCTGACAACAGTCACGAAGAATGGACCAAGGAATACCTGAATACAGACGCCAAGGAGGTGTTGAAAGTCCTGGGCGCCTTTGTGCTGGTGTTTCGGAAGCCCATCGATCAGAAAGCTCTGGAGGGCGTTAAATCAGGGTTGAAAGCTGTCTCGACCGTTGTTAAGAAGGGATGCGGGTATAGTTGGGATGGCATTTGTCTGGCAGTGGGAATGGCTCAGTCTGAGACGCCACATTTACAGCTAGGCTTTGAGGAGTGGGAAGACGTATGTAGGGAGTTCCAGGTTGAGTATGTAGATGCTGAGGCTACGGGCCGGAATGACTTTGGAGGTATGGTTATTATATTTGCTACCTGCGACTATGCTAAGGCAGACTGGCTGATGCGATATAGAGCCTGTGGGGTTGGAACGGCTAAAGGAGGCCTTTGAAGCCAATGATTGGGCGACAGACGATATGCAGGGCCTAGGTCTAGATGAGGACGAAGACGGGGAGCAAGAGAGTGGCTTCGTCGCGGAAGCCGCAGAGATGGAACGGGAGATGTTTGGCCTAAAAATGGCAATCAATGGTGGCGATGGTGAGACTCAGAAGCTAGGGGAGCAAGACGAAGAATTCCAGGTCGAGCAGTTGGAGGCCATGATGCTGAGAATGCAAGTCGTAAAAGGTCCGCCCGCAGCATTCGGTATTTTCTCCATATTTTATAGAACACCTATTTTACTAACAAGGTCTTTTACCCTCGAATCCAGATATGAGTGTCGATCTCCCAGAACCCGAGAGGAAGAAATTCGCCGCCAAGGCCGTCAAAGACATAATGAAAACACTATGATAGCAACCCCTATCATTTCGCCTTCAGCTTTGTGGAAGCTTTTTCTGTTCGAGATTTGCGTTTCATGTCCTCAGCCAATATGCTCCCCTCCAATTCGGATAACGGATGCATTCGCCCGGGGACTAGGATATCAACCCGGATTCCAAATATTCCCCCCATCCCCGTTCGGCTCACCACAGCCCTTTTCAGGTATGGAATATATTTCAATCGACGATGATGGGTTTCCCCCAGAAACACCTTTCATGCAGCAATCCCAAAAGCACCACTTCTGCAGACTTATCTCTAGTCTCTGGCCTTCCAGAAGGGATAGTGACGTGTCGAATGTATGACTACGTCTAATCCAAGGGATGTGTAGAGTATGATGGTACAGCATGCTTTTGTTGTATCGATGATTCCTAACCCAGCCCCAATCCAGAATGTCAAACGCCAGACACTATTATTATACTGTCAACGCTTAGGCAGGTGTGCTGGGACGACGCGCGGTGATCATACTAGAATGTTACATGAAGCGAGACTAGCTACCTTTCATATGTTAGAAGACTATGGGGAACCAGATCATATCCCAGAAACATCGATGTTTTACAAGTGTGCTGTTCTTACTATTTCCCCCATCCGCTTTCCCTTTATCGCCTACCCAGTTTCCATTTCGCAATTCTCTCCTGGATTTCTTCCCACCTGAAGTCTTTAAACCTGACACCTTCTTCTTCCCCTTCCTGCAGCACAACAGTTGGTGCACCGCTCCCTGCTCCAGCGTTCTTCACAAGCCCACCGACCACCGTCCTCGCCACCCTTCGGAGATCCATAACGGTCAATTTCTCGATATTTCTACACATCTCCCTGACACCCACCTTTCGCCCATGCACCTGGACCTGCCTGCCCAGATCTTCAAGTTCCACCATGCGACTCTCCAAGTTCATGAGCAACGAGCTCCTTAGCTGGTTCTTGGCTCGATTCACCTCTGCCGTCTGCAGGCATGTGAATCCGGTATCCAGCGTTAGCGCTTGCAGCTCCCGACACATAACCTCAAGCATTTGCGCCACCTTCGTCGGTGAGCAGCTGGCACTGATGCCAAACAGACCAGAGTCTGTATACGAGTGGTTAAAGGCTACACACGACTCCACCCACCCGTGCTGATTCAGAACGTTGGTATATAGTCGTGAGTACATACCCTTGCCAGGGCCTCCAGCAGAGAAGGAGCCCCCACCACCGAGAAGTGTTTGAAGAGTTGCGAGAGCGTAAATATCAAGAGAAGAGATGGGAGGTGCTTCGAATGCGAGATGAATATGGGAAAGTCGAGGGAGGGCGGGATTTGCTGGCGGAGGAATTGGTGGTAGAGAAAGAAAGCCGCCTGTATAGTGTGAAGGAATGTGGAGACTGGGATATGAGTATTCTAAGGATGCTAGCCCGTCTAACGAGACTGAAGCCTGGCTAGAGGCGGAGGTGGATAGGTTCTTGAAGAAGGGAATTTTGGAAAGAAATTTAGGTGATTGGTGGGGAGATGGTGGAGGTGATATCGAAGATGTTGATGATGCTTGCGGTGAAAGAGAAGACAATTCTCCCTCAGAAACTGATGGCGAATTGGAAATTGTGGTCTCCGAACCCACCCCTGACAGGACAGGTCCTTCACCCTTTCGCATATCCCCGAAGTATTTCTCCGTCAACTTCATAGCCTCACAGTGCTTGACCCCAGCGAAAGCAACAACCATCCTCTCCGGTTTGTAAAACACATCTCTGTAGTGTTGGATAACGCCTCTGTTGATCTCAGCTAATCTTTCCTTAGGGCAGAGAAGCGGATTGCCCAACGTGTTGTCCTTGTACGCAGCCATGTGAGCCAGCTCGGGCAGTATTAGCTCTGGCCGTGACCAAATCTCGCCAATTTCATACTCTGCCGTTTCCAGTTGCTGCTGGACCTCTTCTTCAGTAATCAGGGGACCCCGGATGGTCTCTGCGAGAAGGGCGACAGCCGCGGGAACCGCGGAATTGAATGTTGCAGATTGATACATGAGGGATTCTCGAGAAGAAGCACATTGAATGTTGCCACCTAGAGTTTCGAGTGATTCAAGCATTTGATCTGAAGTTCGTGAAGTTGTGGACTAGATTATAGAGCATGTTAGACCTGGTGGCGAGGTTGTGTTAAGGGATGAGATTGCACCTTAAAAGCCAACCGGTCTATCAGATGGCTTACGCCACGTAAACTATCATTCTCGTATCTCGAACCCGCATCGATATAGACACCGATGCCTGAGAAGTGACCAGGAAGAGCTTCTGTGGCGACGCGGACACCATTTGGAAGCGTTGTGATCTGGTCTAGCTCTGCTGGATCCTGTAGTGCACAGTAACGTCAGCAACAGAGAGAGGTACAACGGCTGGCGCAGCGCTATGGAAGGCTTTGCTGGTTACCTTCTGTATTGTCTCCACGACTGTTGCAAGACTCCTGGAGAGCGGCAGCGGCGGGTAAGGCAAAGGGTGCTTTCCCACCGATTTGGGTGTACGGACCAGCGCGCGAGAAGCAGCCGACCACAACATTACTTAGGAGAGATGCGATTGAAAGTCTCTGGTACCTGACTCCTTCTACGCTTCAGAAATTCATGAGGTTTGTTGCTGACTAACCGATGTATGGTGTCACGTGACCTGGCTTGATCTCTGCTGTGAACGAGACATGAAACGGGGACGACCAATACATAACATGGTAGGGATTTGGTGCAATCAACATTCCGCTCCTCGCCATCATGCTCGCTGGTACGGAGTCGTAGTATCCTAGTGGTGCTTGTAAGATAATGCTTGGGATACCGCATTTTGCCGCGGTGTCATATCCCATCCTAGGGGGCTCTCGAATCCGATAGATTGATTGATGGCCAATAGCGGCACTTTCAGCGTCAGCGTCGGAACAATACTGGAGACGCAGATCCACTGCTATACTATTCATGCGTAGTCTACCTCTCTCACACTCTCTGGCCGTCTCCGGATATTCACTCAACGATGCCCGGTCTCATACGGCTTTTATATGGATGCTCCTAGAACTGCTTTCTCCCGTCAACGAAACGAGGACGGCAAAGCCTCATCCATCGCTGCCAAGGCGACAGCATTCTGATCCGTAAACACAAACAACAATCCGTGCACAATTGTTGCCTTCCTTCTTTTTGTTTGTTATTTCCCGACGATTTGCCGGCAAATGTTCACTCACCCCAGACCAGCACCGCATCCGCCAGCATTGTCCCCCTCCAGCTCCACCGCACCCCCGTCATCGCCTACGCGAACCAGCAGGCTTCGGGGTCTGAGCTATTTGATGCTGAGCTACACGCATAACCACATACATCCCCACTCCGACTCGGGCGCGCAACCGCATACATCGTCCTCAAGAAATTCGACGAATATCTTGGTGCCTACATCGCCCACTAGTCCGACTGCCTGTGTCTCACGTTCAACACATTCATCACAGCCTCATCAAGTGTTACTTACTCCTCACCCATCGACTGCCACTGAGAACTTCGATTGTTCCTCCAGCGGCAAAAACAGCACTACGACGACGAGTGGGTGGCTCCCGACAGTAGGTGGACGAAGCGGACTTTCTAGAGTCGCAACCCAAGCCGTTCCAGATCCGATGTCTTCACTCTCAAACGAACCGGTTGGGACCACAGGAAATAATACAAGTTTCTTCGCTTCTATAAGAAGAGCAAGATCTGGAAGTGCGCCGACGAGTGTCCCCAACGGGCAGAACGGAACCATGCAGAATCATGAACCTGTTGTTGAGACGAATGGAGATTCGGGTCAGAATGCTATAAATTCGCCCCCGGTCCCTGCAAATGAGGAGACGGGTAGCAGTGACCCCTCAGCTCGCAGCAATACCTCGCATGCGCAATTACCTTCCATCCGATTTGTACCCCACCATGACCCTCGTTCCACCCGTCCATCTCTCATCTTCTCTCCCATCTCGCGAACTCTTCCTACGCCTGACGCCGTGATTCGAGTAGGTCGGTTCTCAGAGCGTGATAACAATGCTTCTCCAGCACCAAATGTGCCATCCTCTGCTCCAGTGGGCTACAAGTCCAAAGTCGTCAGCCGAAGGCACTGCGAGTTCTGGTGTACAAATGGACAGTGGTATATCAAAGACGTGCGCAGCTCCTCCGGGACTTTCCTCAATCATATACGACTGAGCTCTCCCGGGGTTGAGTCGAGGCCTTGGCCGGTGAATGATGGAGACGTAGTTCAGTTGGGAATTGATTTCAGGGGAGGTGAGGAGATGATATTCCGGTGCGTGAAGATCAGGGTGGAGTGCAATCGGGGTTGGCAGAAGGGGTTGAATAGTTTCAAGTAAGCCATTCTTTACTGTGGTCACTTGAATTGACTGATGCATAATTCTTTCTTCACTCTTACCTTGGTCCTATACTGACTTTGGTTTGTTAGTATGAATACACATAAACGATTGAGAAATCTGGGCAAGGCTGCATCTGCTAACAGAAAGGACAGCGACGCTACCTCAACTCATACTTCTGAGTGCGCAATATGTCTTATGTCAATAGCTGTAAGCTTCTCTCTCTGTTTAGTCATGTCTCCTTACTCATTCTTTATTATTAGCCTTGTCAATCGCTGTTCGTGGCTCCATGCTCTCACGTCTGGCATTATAAATGTATCCGTCCGATACTTAACGGTTCGACCTGGCCAAGCTTTCTCTGCCCGAACTGCCGTGCACTGGCAGATTTAGACGCAGATGTCGATGACCCCTATGCCTTTGAAGAATGGGAGGAAGAGATGGCAGAAGAGGCTAAAGGTAGCGAGGAAGAAGTACGCTCCCAGAGCAATGGAAAGGGCCCCGAGGCGGCGAACATAGCAATCACTGTAGGAATTTCGGAAGAGACGAGTCGATTGATGGTTCGGAATCCCGATTCGCCTGTTAATGAGATCAACCCACCCAGCTCGGCAGGAGCTCAAAATGGCGGGTTTCAAGACGCAGATCACGAAGAAGCCTTAGCCACGATGATGTGTAGTACTGCGTTGAGGTCAGATGACGAACATCAGGAGCAAGATGATGAACCCCCCGTCCCACGTCCATCCTCAAGCGATTCTTTACGTCGCATTTCAACGCATGTTGAACCAGTAGATATCACATCTGGCGCCTCAAGTTCATCATCAAGGCCGATTACTAGGACGGTTACTCGGGATGGTAAAATACACCAAGAGAATGTTCAGAGCACTACAGGTCTGGATCCAGCACATGGTTCGACCCGTTCTCATTCTACTGAAGTCCTTAGTACAGAGGGACCAATGACACCTAAGAATGACGCGGGCCCTTTCGTCTTTGATGGTAGTGCAGGCCGAGCGTCAGAGAGGAGAGTGGCAGCGAGTCTTGACAATGAAGCCGCAGATGTGGACTTGGATAGGAGTTAGTTTGGACTGCAGCGTTCGAGCGAATCAGGAGGGCCTCTATTGCTACGGTCTAATTTATTGCAAGATTCATTTATCAGTGAAACTTGTGCTATAGGGCAGCATTAAAATGTAGTATGGATAACAGATCATATTATTTTCTCCTTGCGTCTATTCCTATTTCTCCTCCCGAGTTTGATTTGGGAACTTGTCCATTGGCTTAGGATGTTTCTCTAGCATAGCGTTGCCATCATGTTCTCATTGTTAACCCGAGTTATGATTCTTGAAATGAGTATGTGTGCTGGGACGTGAAATACGTGAAGATGGATTGGTTGGCTCAAATCAAATATTGTACAGTGCGATCTCCAACTGCGTGTTGTAGGGGTATCTAACGGGGCAATGCCCAGCGAGACTGAGGGTTTCGACTGAAAAATAGCAGTGAATTAGTTGAGACTCACCCAGATATTCAACTATTTGTTTGGTTGTAAATGAAGAGAGGCAATAGATGAAGAGAACGTTGCGAATGTACGGCAGAGGGGTACATAGATAGTGCAAATGGCTTAATAACGTCCAGACGACGGACACGCCTTCCTTGCTCGCTCTCGGCTCATCAAGATCAAAGATCAACAACACTCCTTTACAAAGATGGCAGGGGGTTACACCACCAGCCAGAAGGGCTGCATACAACAGTTTGCCGCCTGTACTCAAGCTACTCCTAGAGCTGCTGCGCAAGTGAGTTCCATCGTCTGTCCTTAAAGGCTTTGGAGCCTCCTCTACTTGGAGTTGCGAAATCCCGTTGAGGAAAGAGCCACACAGTTGACCTTGTTCTGTGTGGAATTACAGTACTTGAAGTCACATAACTGGAATGTGGAACTAGCAGTAGATGCGTAGGTTTAATCTTTTCTCTTTTCCCAACTCCAGCGAACAGCATGTTAGTGTTTGGACCGGGAGGCTACAGGTCGTGGCAAGAGACCTGGTTAACGGAGTGCGCCCAGCTGCACACGCTCCCGTGACACTGTTAGAGAGCTAACGAAAGAGTTGTTGCTCAACGACTTGCTAACTTCTCCCTCGCGATAGTTATTTTCAGAGTGCCGGAGTTGCCTCTTCGGGAGCGCCATCGGGAAGCTCCACACAAGCTTTGAGCAAGCTTTTCGACCAGTATCGAGGTGCGAAAATCTGACGGCAAAGACACAAACATGGGGATTTGGCTAATTCCTGCTACCAATGCAGATGCGAATGATCCTGCAGATACCATTACAGTCAATGGTGCAATGAGATACTTCTCAGACATCAAGGTTGAGCTGGAAGAGATCACTGTACTCGTGATTTCAGAAGCTCTCAAATCTCCAACAATCGGGGAGGTTCCTCGAGATGGGTTTATTGAGGGATGGAAGACTCTTAAGTAGGGACTACCAATTTCTCAATTTATCCACGGGTATATAGAGCTCTGACTGACGGACAAACAGCGCTGACACTCTCGACAAACAGCGGGCTATTGTGCCCCGCCTCCGCAAGTCCATCAATACCGATCCAGCCCTCTTCAAGCGCGTCTATAGGAACACATTCCTCCTAGCTCGCAATCCAGGACAAAAAGCTGTTGCCCTTGACACAGCGACCGACTATTGGAATCTCTTTTTCAGAAACGGTTCTGGTCTCGTCTGGAACACAGCAGCGACTCCGTGGCTAGACTGGTATGTCGAATACCTCCAGGAACGGTGGAAGAAGACAGTTAATCGCGACATGTGGAATATGACGCTAGAGTTTGTCCTGAAGTCTATCGAAGACGAGACAATGGCCTGGTGGGAAGAGGCAGGGGCGTGGCCTGGGGTTTTGGATGATTTTGTGCACTTTGTGAACGAGAAGCGGGAGAAATTAGAGAAGATGGAAGTGGAGTAATTGGCATGATCGAACTGGCGTCTTGGGCGTTGTGCATACAGTGCGCGTTAATCCAGACATGTCTGTTATGAAAACAGCTTTTTATTTTTAGGTGGGTAATGCATACTGCATGAACTTGGACTTGCCCCCCCTTAAGGGGTATCTAGAACAAGAATGCTACGGATTTCACTAAACAGAAGTCCAACAGTCTCTAGGTACATACGTTTGATCATCCGATTCTATTGAAGAGTATTGACATGCCGTAAAGACATCCATATTTTACATTCTATCTGCTAAATGACATCACCGCCAGAATTCTATGGACAGATAACGAGACTAGAAACGAGACAAAAATGCCGGACAAAAACTTTGAAAAGTTGCAGTTCATAAGGATGCTTGATATACATTACTCATGCATCATCTGTGTAGACACCTCCCATCGCTGCCCTCCACTCCCATAACCACCGCCAAGTCTATTCCTAATCAAGCTGGTCACCCTCTCCCTGAGTCTTGTAATTGTATCATCACTACCATGAACTCGCAGCTTAAGGTTGGCCATGCATAGTCCGTAATGCACTTGCCAAAACCTTGCATCTTCTACCGTGTTGACTGCTGGGTCAGCCTCAATCTCTCTCATAACTTCAGAAACACCGTTTCCGGAATAACTCATGAGGAGCATAAACCCTAGGGTTTTGACGAGGCGGAATCCTAGGACACACATTGAAAATGCGATCGTGCAGGACAGCAGACGATCGAGCCAAAGATAAATTTGGACGGATAGTAAAGGGAGTAAGAGAAGCAATGCAGAACATGAAAGAGTAAGGAAGTGAGAGGGATTGCTTAAAACGGAGGGTAGGGATGAGATGTAGGCAAATCTCATTGCTTTGCCAATTCGAGCATGATTCTTGAGCCCGATGGCGGAGATAAGTGTTGATATTATGGCGAGAAGAGAAGCAAGGTCTACACTTCCAGGAGAGATTCGCTGGTGTTGGTGCTTGAGGTTAGGTTCGTGGCCTATTGTTTCTAGAACATGCTGGAGGTTATGGGAGATGAGATCCATGCCCATAAAAAGGAGAAACACAGACATGGCAAACCCAGCAAGCACCTCTGTGCGTTCCAGTCTATTCAAGAGTTAGGTATTGAGTGACCTAGCTTCTGGACATGAGGGTGACATACCCGAAAGGGTGTCGTATACTC
The DNA here is from genome assembly GCA_022345705.2 of Sabuloglossum arenarium. Taxonomy (NCBI): domain Eukaryota; kingdom Fungi; phylum Ascomycota; class Geoglossomycetes; order Geoglossales; family Geoglossaceae; genus Sabuloglossum; species Sabuloglossum arenarium. Next base: position 33,134 of record JAJDMY020000301.1, read on the forward strand.
GATCGTTTCCAGACCTCAAAATTTCCGAGAATATCCACTACCACGCATAGGGTAGCTCCCAATGCATCAAAAAGGATGAGGTGAGATAGTGCCGTTAGAGCGAGCGAGCCTTGGGCGCTCCATAATGTGTATCCAGCAACCAAAGCGTGGCATAGGCACCACCATATCCGCGAACGCTGCTCAGTGGACATACTCTTTCGGCATTCATTAAATGTGGGCATTGGAAGAGATGCAGGGAGCGCAAGAGGAGCACGAGGCGGAGGTTCTAAGAAGATCTGGTGCGAGACACTACTGTGTTTGAACTTGTGGCCACGTCGCTGGCCGACGTTCTGGGTTGAAAAGCTTAGCAGAGCAAGCCAGAACAAATAAGTTCAATAGAAGTTCGATAGACTTACGGATTTCATGACGGGAGACATTGAGAGAGTTGTCGGTTGGAAGTTGAACGGGTTTCCACTACTGGGAGGAGGATTTGGCGTCTCGAAGCCATCCATTGTGCTCATTGGGCTGGCCAATGTTGATGCCAAAGTGAAACGCTGTGTATATGGGGCGGCGGTTGTTGGAGATAGAGCATAAGGGTCGTATATCATGTCCGACAGCAGGGTCTGCTGGCCATCATCGAGACCCAAACCCGAAGTTTCTTGATCCTCAGGCGGAGGAGTTGGAGATCGAGGAGGTATGGGAAGAGGAAAGCTTGAGGCCATTTCTGTAGTTATTTACACTACATAAGCATAACCGGACTTGGGATATTTCGGGATTTGGAGACGTGAACACAATGACTATGGTGCGAAGCACAGGAAGATCAATGGTCGTCGTCTTGGCGCTATAGTACGACAGAAATCCGTAATTCCTTCACTCGCACTCACCCAGTTAGCGCCGCTTTAAAGGGTGAACCGGGTGAGCCGAGACCCAAGGCTCGTGCGAGCATTCCCTCCACCTTCTCCAACCTTACATGCCGCTTTAAAGGGTATCTATTGGTCACGTGTTCGCTAACCTAAACTTCACCGAGCTTGGCCTACTAGAGCTTATCATTATCAACTCTTCATCTATCCTTCACGAACCTGGATCTCACTACTTCCGTTACACCGTCTTTCGCCCAAACCTCGTCGGGCTTCGGGCTCGTTGCTAACAATTTTCGAGCTTGCCACCACCAACCTCCGAGCCCACTGCTACCAACCCTCAAGCCTGTCACCATCAACCGTCAAGCCAGCTACTGCCAACCCCCGAGCCCACTGCTATCAATTTTCGAGCCGCCTACTGCCGTTTCTAGCTCGCTATCACGCCGCCCAAAGACCGCAAAGGCAAGGGCAAAGCTAAAGACCTTGGGGGCAAAGGACATCGAAGCGCCCTGTCCCTGGATTCATCTATGGGCAACATATCTCTTACACCAAGAGCTGATATGAGCCAGTCATCAACAGCCTCCGATAAGGTGAGACTTGTTCTATTGTTTAGATCTACTTTTTCTAACTATTCAGCAGGATGATGCTGATGTCAAAATAATCGGCTATGACCGAGTTGCTGGAAAGCCGGACATAGACATCAGAGCGACTGCCCGGAGAACCTTTGACGCCGTTTTGGAGGGTGGAACATACTCTCAGGTCGGAGACTCGCTTGTTTACGGAAATTCACTCGGACACAAGGTCCTTGAAGAGCAGGAAGCCAACCGGATACGATTTGATACTCTGAAGGCCGAAATCGCTGGTGCCAGAGCCGAGACAGCTACCCAAGGTCGAAGGATTGTTGACCTGGAAGCCCAGGTAGAAGTCCTAAAAGGGGCAAGTGAGGGCTACCTACGGATCCGGCAGCGGTTTCTGGACACGTTTCGCCGTGATATCCTAGGCGACCCCAACCCAGATGGGCCCAGACAATAACTGCGGGCAACAAGGCTGCACATGACGGCGATGCGGTGACGGATGCCAGCTTGTTCAAGTCCGGCTCCAGGCGAGACGAGTTCCTCATGACCAAAATATATGGCTTAACTGCTCAACAAGTTCTCTGGTTAAGTAAGTACTAACCTCTTCCCCCATAGGTATTTGTGTCCTTATACAAAGTGCAGGCGAATCCGGGGACTACGACAGCATCACTCTGCTAAATGCTCGCGCGACGCTCAAATCGAGTAAGGGGAAAGATGTTCCCCAAGATATTGAGGAAGCATGGGCGAATTTCGTGTCTCGGTTAGAGGAGAACTGAGGGGAAGTGCCCAAGGAAGACCCCTTGTCCCCTCTCACTCAAGCATATTACAAATTTTGGAATGCGTATAATAAGCATGGGAGGTAGGGGGAATGAGCAGGAGCGTTAAGGACAATTACGAGCGAAGAATAAAGGTTATGGAATTACTATCCCATAGGAGCTTATAGTAGTGAAGAACCAAGTTATCAGTGAAAAAGCCTTTGCGTGTGCCCCAGCACCTTCATAGGCGTGACCTATCGGTATATCCTAGTCGTAATCGACTGCCCAAGGTGCGCTATTTTATACCAATACACCTACCTTTGATCAGGGTGACGCTAACATCGACAACATTTCATACCCCTATCATAGCCAAAGGTGTTAAGAAAATAACAAGCAATCTCCTGTGTTCATAGGAACCTAACCGGCAAAATCACTCAGAACCGGAGCAACAAACTTCATATGACGAATGAGTGCAGGGGTCAGCTTCGCCATGGTAATAAGACCTATGGCAGCATGGACATTTCACTGGTGATGAATCGTGATGGTGATAATGTGGACATGAAGGATAAGGGGCTAGAGTACAGGGGGGCCTAGAGCATTTGGGAGTATGGAGATTCAGAGGTTGGCTCATGCTCTTGATGGCTCTAGACTCTTCCATGCTCTAGCCGTGTATAGCATCTGAGGAGCCAAAATCGGCCCTGATATAACTAGCTTATCCTTTTTATAGCTCAACTCTAAGCTAATGTTCCTGTGTTTAGATCTAGGGAGCCAGAATCAGCCCCTGATTTAGATAGCGGAAGGATGGAAGACTCTACTGACACCACCGCAGAGAACCAGACAGCTTCACAAGAGAGCGACATCTTCGAGGTCCTGGATCCTAGGCTCTGGCCTGCTGATGCCGGACGTGGACCACGAAGCGGGCTGTCCCGTGACGCGAATGCGTCAACCCGAACGATAACAAATGAAGCCATCACGATAGAATTCTGCAACCCGCAAGGAACATCAACCAAAACACGCAATATCTTGCCAAGACGAAAGCGAGCCAGGAAAAACACAGAAGCCAATGGAGACACCAATCAATCCTGCACTTTCGAGTTCATCGGCCGGGATGGGGGGAGAAGCACCTGGATGGAGGAAATGGTCTGGCTGATTGCAGAACTCAAGATGACAGTAACAACTCAGACCAAGACTATAGAGGCATTGAAAGTAAGCCAAGACCAACTCATACAGGAACAGCGAACGCTGGCAGCTCAGAATGAGGCTCTGCGAGAGGAAATGCGGTCTTTACAGAAGCAGCTCACATCCCGAAACCCATCGTGGGCGACAGTGGAAGCGAACGGAATCACCCAAGGGACAAGTGCCAACTATGCCCGACCCTTAGATTCTCATGGCCCCGTCCAGACAAAGGAACCTAACTGCATCCGCATCAGCACTGCTATGACCCTGATAAACACCAATGAAGAGAACAGCTTCACGCGATACATGCCAACAAATGTAGCTAGCAACTATATCAAAGCTGCCCTCCAAAACGACAACGCAACCCAAAATGTACAAGTAGTCGGAATCGGAACAACAAAAACAGGGTACCTGATCCGCTTCAGGGATGAGCAATCAGCGGAGATAGCACACAACAATACGAGATGGCTTCAAGAACTAGGAAATGGAACAAAAATAGTGAAACCACGATTTGGGGTGGTAGTACACCGAACCCCCACAGACTAAGTCACATTCACGGATGACAAAATACATAGCATCGCCAAGATCATGGAAAAGAACGAATTAACAAGTAGAGGATTCCAGATCGAAGACATAGCTTAGCTCAGAAAGAAAGATGCGCCTTTTGGGGCATCTGCTTCTCTCAGGGTCTGGTTCGATAGCGCAGAGGCAGCGGAATGGGCAATAAAAGATTTTGGACGGAGATACATCGGCAACATCGAACGATATGAAATGAAAAGAAAGAGATGCCATATGTGTCAGGGCCTCGGCCATCTCGCATGAATCTGCAGTGAGAGAATGTGATGTAGACACTGTGCCGAGGAACACGACCGGAGGGACTCCCCCCCAGAGTCAGCAGCCAGATGCGTAGACTGCAATGGCAACCACCACACAGGATCTAGAGAATGCAGAGGTGGCATGGAATTTATCGGATCCCAATGACAAATACAAAGCTTCACTTTCTAAAGTTGAACATTAGGAAATCCAGGCATACAGGGAAGCCCTCATCAATGACCCAAACACAAAGAACTTTGTGCTTAGGTCAGCGCACTACAAGAACAAGCTCATTTGAGGCCAAGAAGTAGCGTGAGGAGAAGGGAAGGCAAGAGCAGGAGTTGAAGGCGTGCCAGAAGTCTGACATTGAGGAAGAAGGCAACTAAGTCAGCACTATGGAATTTGACGTGGGTGGAAAGTTGGTAGCAGGCAGCCCCTCACAAATTTCGGTGACGGATATTTCACGCAACTCTTTTGCACACAACAATTGCACCGACTCGACGGCAGAAAGTCATTGTACACACCATTATTGCCTTCCTTCTCTGATACTTTCTTAACCTTCCACTATTCTTTTAGTCTCGCACCCGATATTCTCTCGGTGTCAAGGACGCCCTAAGTTGGCCGTACCGTCGCTGGTGTTACGCCTTCATCAGCCAACAATTTAACGTTATAATATTTGTGCTGACTCTGTCACAGCATACCGCCTCCTACATTTCCATTTGCCTTATTCGTGCAGGCTATGTCTTACGCTCCCCTTCGCATCGCGCTTCTCGAATGCGACAAACCAGTCGAGAGTGCTCGCATCAAGCTCGGAGGACATTCCGGTGCCTGGCGGCACTTGCTCACTAGAGCTATATCCGACCCTACCTGTCCTGAGCTGAACTCTTTTCAAGACTTTGAGATTAGTTCATGGGATGTGCATACCCGGTCATATCCACAATTAGAGTCTCTAGACGGTATTCTAGTGTCTGGATCAAGATTCAACGCATTTGACGACGACCCTTGGATACTAGATCTAATCGACTTCATCAGTGAAGCCATTGCTCGGCGGACTCGGCTGATTGGTGTCTGCTTTGGTCACCAAATCATCGCCCGAGCGCTTGGCTCTGATATTAGAAGGAACGAAAAAGGCTGGGAGGCTGCTGTGACCACTATCAACTTGACAAGTCGTGGGCAGGAAATTTTCAGCAAGTCTGAGCTGGTCTGCTCACAATTTATTCCATGGAGAGATATCAAGCTAACTACAATTAATAATGTAGGCTCTACACCTCATGAATCGCGACATTGTAGTCTCACTTCCAGTTGGAGCGGAAAACCTCGGCTTCACGGACAAATGTAGCATACATGGCATGTATATCGCGAAGAAATTGATTACTGTCCAAGGTCACCCAGAATTTTCTTCGGAAATCGAAACGGAGATGCTTCAGACCAGAAATGGGTTTGGGATAATACCTGATGATACCTTCGAGGATGCTATGAAGCGAGTGGGCAAGAAAGACGATGGGGTTATTGTTGCACAAGCTTTCATCAAATTCCTGGTTAACTAGTGTATCTCACCATTCCGGTAACTATTCCCAATTGCTGAGTATGAAGATTGCAAAGGATCGCTGATTCACCAGCGAGTCTCGACTAATTGCATTCAGGGACTATTGCCAGTCGGTCCCATTCATGTTGAGCGGCCAAAAACTTGTAGATCAGTCCAAGAAGTATTTATATTAAAACGTATACTTTAAAGGTTTCGTCGCTCCTTTGTCTAATCGCCTCAGTAAGAAAGCTATCGGCTACCAGATGGGATCAACATCGAGTCCAGATATGGATCCTGTACCTCCGTGCCAAAACCCCACCGAGCCTCGCTCCCCAAAGATAAACTGGAATGGCAGGCAGACATAGTTTTCCCCTAGGAGAGGTCTCTTTTCCCTAATAATATATATAGAACCTGTCTGCATAGGAAGCAGGTCCCGCATTAGTGAGCGAGGCCAGTTACTCAACTCGCCTTTTGAAAACTTTATTGCCCCTGGTTTAATCGGTGTTGTTCAGTACTTTTGGCGTCAACTGTACAATTGGGCCTTGCTTCCATATTATTATTCACGTTGTTGCGAGGGCATTCGCAAAATATCTTACGTTTCCGATATGCCAGCCTGTAAACTTCTTGGTAAAAATTGGTTTTCTTACCTAATCCAAATGAAATCTACGCTTAAACGACTTCTACGAATTCATTTTCAGAAACAAGTACCAACAGACGAGTAGAAATGAACATCAAACGGCCGCTTCCACGGCTACTTCGCGAGGATATCTCTAATCCGGTCATTGAGGACTTTGTTGGGCTTGCGTTGATTCGAATGCTTCACATAGTTGCACCCAATTCTGAAAACCCTCCCCCTAGACTTTTCCCCTTAGCAGAGAGTATGCGATGGGACTTCTTCACTTTCGAGGACTGGAACGAATATGGCGATCTTGAGACTGAACATGGGAGATTGACCTATACTCTCTCTACCTATCCAGAGCGTGGCGCTCCCTCTGCTTCCGAGAATACGCTACAAAGTCTCCTGAGTCAGACGAGCGTTTTGGTTGAATGGCCGGGTGTGGTTCCAACGCTCAAAACGCACGCAAAGACAGCATTGGAATGTGTCTCTAAAAGGCAATGCAACCGCACCTCTGGACGAGGGTTTACCACCAAAGCTGACTATTTGACGGTGCCTGTTGATTATGAGGCCAGCAAATCCGTTTCTGAGATATCTTTGCAGCTGTGGAAGCGTTCGCTGAGAGACATAGCCAAGCAACTTGCAAAAGGCTGCTCCACGGGGGCGGTAGAATTTCTACAAATCCACGCATATTTGAAGGATCCCATCTATGGACTCAATAGGTCACTGAAGATGCAACATTTCTTCTTTACACACCTTCTCAACAAGTTTCAAACGAAGATTAGTGCGGATTGCATAAGCCTGGAAGACCTTGAACGGGTCGCGGCCCAAGCAGCGCAAGAATCAATCTATCTCACCTGTCCATTGCTGGAGAGAACTACTCTCATCCACTTTCAGGCTCACCATCAACTCCCTTACGCGGATGTTCCACTTGACAGCCTGGCACGCGCAGAATTCTCTGTGCCCTCACATGTGCTGGAGGTCGCTAAAGAGATGCTTCAAGCAGCCGCCGCAAATGATGGGCAGGCCTGCCCACTTGTACCCATCCTCATCACCACTCGTCCGAGTTTCTCGGACGATGGCAGGTATCTGACGCCTATTATCGATGGAAACCACCGTGCAGCAGCGTCTCTCCTGCTTCGATTCTTGGCCAACCAACCCTTCCTTACCGACTTTTCAATCATGTCGCAAAATCTTCTCGAATACTGCAAAGTACATCACCTTGGCAAGAAGTGGGAAATAGACCTCTCGGATGTCTTAAACGACCTCTATAACCATTCCAGCAGCCAATTTTACCACTATTTTCTCGCCAACCACCAGATTGTGTGCAAATTTGCCCAGGTGAAATATATACCTGCTCTAGTGGTTCAAGAAGAGGATTTCCACACGATATGTAAACAGCGTTCGGTGGGAAAGCCAAAACCGGTGCTATTGCATCCGTTTCATCAGACGTTACTTAATGATGATGAGTTGCCATTTGCTCTGCCACAGAAGGCTGGGCAAACGCATGGAAGACCGGAGGCTTTTAGACTCTTGTCGCTCAGTCCATTTGGAACGGCCAAAAATGGCTTAGGGATCAACGAGGGCAAAAATTTTGAGGCAGATCTGCGAAAGAGTATGAACGGTCTCGCACAGTAGAAATTCGCAGATATTAGGAATTTAAAATGCCGCTACCTATTATGCATTTCATCAAGTTGGGAGCCTCGATGTTGCGGTACGAAGGCTTCGCTGCTACTAGCACATTTGAGCATGGACTCTGTACATTAGTCCTAGTCAGCGAGGTCCTGTCGCATTTTAGCCTATGAGATCGCAACTCACCCGCACCAGACGCGCAATTGGTAGCAACAGCACTGTCAGGAGGAACCATTTTCACGAGAGCATTCTTCACTATCTCTCGGAAGTCCGAAACCATGGAAAATCCTGCAATTGCTCGTAAGAGCTTCGAAGAGCCTATTGTGGAGATTGCAAAAGCCAAGGACGCACCTTCAATCAAGCTCATTACCGATGCCGCCTACTCAAAGTATATCGAGCCCCTGGGCATGTTACCGGCCGCCATGAAAGTGCAATACGACAAACTCGTCGAGATGCAGAATGTGTATGTGCTGCGGGTTGGCGGCGATGTGGTCGGCTCGATCATCATCTCGGAAGAAGGCGACTCGGTCACGGTCAATAATCTCGTCGTTGCTCCATCAGCTCAAAGCCGCGGCTTCGGCCGCTTACTTATGAAATATGCGGAGGACAAGGCGCTGGGGCAGGGTTTTACGGCCGTTACACTCTTTGCAAACGAGAAAATGCACGACAATATTGCCTGGTATACGAAGATCGGCTTCATTGAAACGGGCCGCAAGAAAGAGGACGGGTTTAATCGTGTGTATTTTCGCAAGAATCTTATTTGAACGCCAGAGGAGAAGTCGAAAAACATCGTATACGAATTTGTTATGGAGGAAAAGGGGGACGCTAGCATCTTTGCATAGAACTTTAAGGTAGTCTATCAGAGTAAAGACATACTGGTACTCAGCATTGGCATCAACTTCTGCTGAGCTTGAGCTTGATGGACTCTGCTGTCTTGACCAAGTCTTCTTCATCCCGTCCACCCCACACAAGATCGGCCATATTTGATTGTTCGCCAACATTCGTCACCGCATTTATGACTACCTTCCCAGAACGAATTTCTGGCGAAAGAAGTCTGTATATGTCCTCGGTTGCTCCTTCATACGGAAACGCCGCAAATTCGGCATGCGGGAGCCCTCGTTGCGTGAAAAAGTGGTCAGACAACAGGCAGAGTGGTATGGAGCCTGTGAATCTCGGATTCAGGTCCACCACCCACTGCTTCCCCTCCTCGTCAATGACAATGTCCAGTCCCGCCCAGCCAACGAAAGACTCAGGTAGAAGTCTGGTTGTTTGACGTACAGTATCCCTAAGGAGACTCTTAAGTGTTGATTGTGCGCTGTAATCGATGGTCCCGCCCGTCCAGTGACCACTTGCAGTGAGCCTTTGTACCGTGACAGCCACGAAAAGGGGATTGTCTCGGCCTCTTTCATCCCCCATGGCACCGACAACGAAATGGGCGCTGAGGTCCTGCTTCGTGTTAATGTATGCGGACACCAGTACTTCTGTGCCACCTCGCGCCATGAATTTGGACATAGCCGCAAGCATGTCGTGCCGTCGAGCCTCGGTGGTGACGAGCCATGTGCCATAACCAGAGGTAGCAAGGGGCAATTTTACCACGAAGGGTAGATCTCTGCTGATCAGGACGGAATCATGCGCATTGCCAGTGACCAGGCTGACCATTTCCGATTCGGGAGTACAAATTCCGGATGTTATCAGATATCGCTTCGAGTTCATTTCGTATGATATATTCGTATCGATCAAGCAATCATGGTCGAGCATCCAACCTTGTGGGCTCCAATAGAGTAGTTTCTTACCCTTGCTGAGTTGTCGAAGTTTGCCCGGCACGTTTCCCTGGTTTAAGTCGATGAAACATGGGTTTGGCTGCTGCTCCTGAGGTAGCTGACCCAAAACCCGTTTTGTGTTTTCAATTGATGGAGTGAAAAAAATGACGTCCATATTTCCAAGAGCAAAGGCTCTTTTGACAGGCTTCAAGCCTAAGAAGACCTTTCTCATTTTGGCTATCTCTTGCTCATTTGCACCGTAAGGAACCGGTTCTTCGTCTTCTGGGTAGATGGTCTCACGGGGAAACTCAGGATGGAGATCCATGTGTGCAAAGACGCCGTGTGTTGTAGCGAGAAAGAGGCCGTGTATACCATGGTTGCGGTATAGGTCAGCTACGGTAGTGTCAAGTCTAACCAACGGCATGGCCATTCTGAAGATATGTAATGAAGGCAATTCGGGTACCAGAAAGTGGGAGGCGGGAGGTGGGAGGCGGTGGGTGGGAGGTGGTAGGCGAAATTTTCCAAGTGAACATTTAGTCTAGGATCTATGGATCCTGTAATGCCCCTGCATGGGGTGTGAAGTTCCTCTGCAAAAGGTACCTTGCGGGTTTTGTAGGTAGTGTAATAGTTCTGAATGTAGCCATGATTTGTCAGCGTTATAACGCCACCTCGTAGGTCTATATAGTATTTATATCAAAGAGGCTACTTCACAAGATGAAGGTGTTAGGTTGCTTTGCAGAAAACATCTTTCAAGTTTTGTAAACAGTGTAACAGTTCTAAGTGTAGCCATGTCTTGTTGGTATTCTGATATTTATTACCTTGTAGGTCAACGTAATATTCATATCAAAGGAACTAATCGTCGGCAAGCCTTTTCACCTCGCTTCGCGGGCAATACGGGAAAAATTTAAAAACAATCCTACTTGCGACTCTGTGCTGCCTGTTTGGCAGCAACAGACTCAGCTTTTTCTACTGCTTTAAGTCGTCTTAGCCTTATCTTTGCTGCTTTAGCAGCATCTTTAAATACAGTAATAAATTTCCTCCGTTCAGCATTTTGAGTTTGTAGTAAACTCCCCCCTACTAATTTGATATCTGATTCCTTTTGCTTTTTTGCTTTAAGACGACTATCTCCTATTAATATAACACCACTTTGAACTACTTGATTTTCCCCTTTCTTTCTTGTAGCTTTCCTTCTTTCATCTTTTTGTTAATATAACTAATCAATTTGTAAGGGTCGCGGACTCCTGTGGGAAAAACGGCGCCAGATGGAAAGAACAAATATAGCCACTCAAGGCTTCTGGACCGATGGTACACAATATACATTTAAATCACCTGTTGAGTCACCAGCTCGGGTGTTATCTTGGCGGCTAGATGGTGGTGGGCGCTTGCGCCTTCCAGATCGAGTTGCTTAGTAATCACAGCAGTCTCAGCTTTACACCTGAAGTACCTTAATCGTGACAACTCGCCGGCTCATCCTTTGAACTTCCTGGTTCATTTTCTTTGTTGTCGACGTTAGGCACTTGTCCTCCTAATAAGCTTCTCGGCTGACGTCACTGATGTTGCGAAGGAGTGAGATCCTTGTGGGGACAGGAAAAAGCGTTCCTGTGGGAACATTTTGGGAAGCAATTGAAGACCACGTTGGCCGCGGCAGCAGCTCTCTTTGAATGCTGAAAGATCTAGAAGGCTTTTGTAGGTATCTGGGTAGGGACATCGAAACAGATCTGACTACGGAGTAATCCCATATGGATAATTCTCAGGCTGTAAGGCGGCTAGGGTTCTGGAAATTTACAATCGATGTGTCTGATACAGCAGTCCGCATCTTACTGCAACAGCTCGGTGATGTTTGGTGGCATTGTTGTAGTGTCGATTCAAAGTAGGGCGAATAGGACGCAATCATGTCTAAACAGGTTGCCCCACTTCACGTTGAGCAAGTGACCTTTGAATGACTTCGCAAACTTCAAGGTCCAGCGATGAGGTTGAATGACACATGAATCATTACGGTGTGCCTGATCCCACTCTGAAGGCCTGTGAATACCGGGTGTCTTTCAGAGAAAACCAACAGTTTACTCTATTTTAATCTTCTGTCGGATCTTCCTCAACTCCCAGTAGTCCAAAGGGGTTGCAGAAGACGAGAAGAGCTGAAAACTGCGTCATAAGCATTGAAAGACGGCTCTTGGAATCGCTTTACGATGATTGATCTCAGCTGGCATACTACCTGAAGCCCGCCAAGACCGAAGAGAAAGAGTTGATTGAGCAAATCGCTCTCTCCGAAGTGGCCATCTTGTGTTGCAAATAATGTATCAAGGTAGATAGGGACACTGTAGACCCGATAATAAAAATCTCGAGGAAAATCTGTTCGTTCGTGCGGTGACTGTTGCCCTGCGTTGCGAGTGGCTGATGAGGAGGCGGGAGCGTGAGGCGCTAAAAAACAAACCCCCTTCCTGTCGCAACACAAGATCCGTCTGGTCTCCTGTCCCTCATCCGTTTCACTTGACCCCATCAACTTGTCTTCCTTCCTCATCCTCGTCCTCGTAGATCCTCTTCCTTCTCATCTCGTAAAGGAGTCTGGATCTGTGCTGTGGCTTGCCGTTCTGCACCGTTCGGCCCTTTTTTTCGACTCCTGACCCGGTTTTCTTGTCGCTGGTCTGGGCGATACCTATCTGTGGCAGCACACCGTCTGCACTTGGTCGCGGGAAGGAGCTTTGAAAGGACGGGCAACTGCTTGTCCGTAGTAGATTCACTCAGTTGTATCCCGCGAGTCTACTTACTCGATAGCCTTGCCAGGATCTGTATTGTGGTTGGCTCAACCTGATTACGCTCTTGCCGTTCTGCTACAACCTCCGCCCGCGTCCTTTTCACCTTCCGTACTTCTCCATCAACTCCTCACCTCGTCTTCCCTGTTCACCACATCCTCTCTCCACGCACAACACGTTCAACCAGTCAGTCACTTATTTAGCTGTCTGCTTTCTTTCGACGTCGCCTAATTCGGCTTTTTGATAGCCCCTACGACCGGTTTTGCCGCGCTGAGAAATCAAAACTTTGGCTTATCCATCCTGCGCGATTTATCACCGTTGGTTCTTTTCAACACAACGAAATTACCTTTGGTATGTTCACATTCTAGTTGATCAGATGGTCTGGTTCTTTTGAAGCTGGATCTTGATATCTGATTCTCCATTGTCACAACCTTCATTTTGACGTAAGATTATCTCTAATTACGATTTCAATAGATTCAATATGAGGGAAGTCAATTTCAGCATTCCCAATGTCAACAAAGCCTCCGTGGGCATTACCACGGCTCTCTACGACCGCCGGGCCCTTGATTGCACATCAACACTTCCTCTGATCAACTCTTTAAACCACCTTGCGTATCTCACCACCTCGTCTGCTCGCATACGTGATATCTTAACGGTCGATGGCGGAGTAGAGAGATTAGTATGTATACTCAAGGCGGGTCGGAGCAAGGATATGATGAACATGTGGAAATGGAATCTTGCCTTTCAATGTGTCGTTAACATTGGAATCCGCGGTTCTGAAAACGTTCGAACAAGGGTCGTGGAGGCAGACATGGTCCCTGTGATAGCAACAATACTCGACAATTACATTCAGGTAATCGATGAATTCCGCGAAAAGGCAGAAGCGGAGGCTAAACGGAATGCCCAACGCGTTGTCTCTGGAACTCCAATCCTACGTTCTCGCGAGCATAGAAGTACCTCATTCTACAATCGCACTGAGCGAGGACCCAGCAACCCGGAGCACCGTTCATTTAGACGCCAAGCACCTCCGCCATCAATCGAAATACCTTTACCTCTCGCATATAACCAGCACCCAGTCGAGCCTAGCGTCATGGATATTACGCCATCTATTCCTCCGTTTGCTGTGACCTCTCCACCTGAGAGAACCACATTTCCACGCCATCACCACCATCACCACCATCGCAGCCATGACGTCAGACACCATCATCACTCATTCCAGCATTTAGGCGGGAATCGCCACCATCCAGTACAGCCATTGGCAACGGCTGTTCCGTCCATGGATACAGCTGATGGGTTCGGCCTACGTCCTGTTCGTGATATCGACCGACTCCCTTCTATGGTCCCTGGATTTCAGTCTGGAATATTGTCTCAGCCAGAGTCTCCAGCAACTCCGAATCCGCCTGCTCCAAATCGAGCTCCTGCTATTATGCGACCACCTTCCATATCTGGGGGTCGTTATCGTCGCCCTTCAATTCGTCATCAGCGATCGTTGTCTGGTGAATCCGATGATGGCAATGGTGATGAGATCCCATCTGATGGATCAGCTGGGCCGGACAATGCAGCTGAACCGATGGTTGACATTCAAACTGGCGTGAATATTAGGGGGATAGACGAACGCGATACCATGCTGGAGGAAGTGGAAACACCTCTTGCATTGGCACCTCCTCATGCTTCTGACGCACAGGATGCCGAGACTTTTAACATTACCCATCGTTCCCCAATTGATGGAAGCATTATAAACCCTGCTGGAACTCCCAACGGCGCAAATATTGGGTTTTCCCCTACGCAGGCTACCGTCGGCGTTGCGCCTCCTGCCCTACCTCCCAACAACTACCCACGCTATCTCCTAGATAGCCCTTCGTCTCCTGGTGTTCTAGCCGCGATGCCCCGGGATGAGGATGTTCTGATGTCTCTCCAGCTTCTGGCATACGTCTCAAAATATTGCAATCTTCGGTCTTACTTCCAAAAATCCCATCTTGTTCCCAAACTGAAAATTGGCAACGAACATTTAATGCTGGATGAAGACGGGCTGAAACCACAGTCGCCTGCAGAGGATATCGAGGAGGAGTATCTAGTACCAGACGACTTCAACATCTTTCCTCTTGTCGAAAAGTTTACTGTTCGCCATCATTCACAAGACATGCAATGCTGGGCTGGTGTGGTCATGCGGAATCTGTGCCGCAAGGACGATTCTAGAGGCGGTATTAGACAGTGCGCTTACTACCAGTGCGGCAAATGGGAGGAGTATACGAGGCAATTTGCAAAGTGCCGTCGTTGCCGCCGCACAAAGTACTGTAGCAAGGAGTGTCAGAAGAGCGCTTGGGTGTATCATCGACACTGGTGTGTGGCCGCTACTCAAGCATAGGCAGCATTAAGCACCTTACTTTGACTGTTCTACTTTTTAGCATTTCTGCCGCAATGAAACCAAGTTTATCGTTCATACTCATGCTCACATGGACTGGCAAGCGTTCCGGCGTTTATATGAGCCTTTTGCTCGTCTTTACGATTTTCTTTTGGTAAAGCCACTACTCTGAACTTGTGTTTTTCGTAATATCTTATACCATGAAGCCGATCACAATCTCTCCGTCTCAAGCATTCGTCACTTCGTAGCTCGTTGATTTCGTCAAGAGCTTTGACAAAGCTTCGTATTTCGGCAGCTGAGGATTCCCTTGAATGTCATCTTGTGTTTCCCACCCCTGCATGGTACATTTCATCGGGTCTGTCACTTTCATAAGCAAGCATCTGTGATCGTGGAGGACGAGGAATGAATGAATGTGAAATGATGAGTTGTTGGTCTGAGTGGTCAATGGCAGGCACAACTGACCATACTGGCTAAAGATTGAGGGGCCGTTGGCAAAGAAAGGCAGGCAGTTATTTCAAATGCGCCAAGGGGTCGAGCATATGCATTTCCTTCGAATAAAAACTTTCGGAGCAGGTCGAAAACTGTATTTACTAGAAGTCGATTGCCGATCGCTATGGCTAACTGTGGGAGGCTAAAATAAGTTCCAGCTTCTTGTTCTCTTATGCTACAAATAAGGTGACGCTTTCCTCTCGCCATTCTAATATTTGCCTTGAACTCTATGCTGCGGCGAGTCTCGAGTGCCCTTTGTTCCTTCTACCTGTCAAAGGGGGAAAAAGGAGTAAGGTAAAGTAGTAATTGTAACTGGTCATAGACCAGCCCTGTTTCTCCTATTCTTCCTTTCCCCACCTATAAGTAGCCGCCAACCTACTGTTCAAATGCTCTCCCGCTGTTATCACACTCTGTTCGCTTCCTTCGCTTTTCGCTCGACTCCTAATAACATCACTTGGAACAGACACTAGTTTTGTGTCGTTCACCGGATGGCAGAAATACGCGATGGAGTATCTATCCTCGCCACCTAATCTAACTTCTGAAGGAAATATGACTCTGTGGACAGTAGACTTCAAGAGACCATTAGTCCAATATGACAGCAAATCGCCGATGTTGACTAGGATGGGTGGAGAAGGATCGGAGGTTGTGGTTGGAGGGGAGACAGGAACAGGAGACCAAGTTGAGGAAGGAGTGAGAATCTCAAGGCCTGGTTGGCCTGGACGTTGGAATAAGAGGGTGATGCTCCCGTAGTCGCTGTGGGCCCCTGCACGGATGTCTACATCCGGTACATAATCGGCGCCGTCCGGAAGTGCTGGATACTGTCGAGGATTTGTTAAATAAGATTTTGACTCTTGAATTATGAATCATTCTTCTGGTAGTTAAGCACCTGTAAGGCACGCTGCGATTCTGGAAGTAGACATTCCAGTACAGCGGATCGTGATATAACAATGAGCTTTAGACTTACGTATAGTAACCTCAAGACGCTCCCCGAGGTACCCTTTGAGGGGTCATGCCTTGATGAGAACCAGTCCTCACCACCAGCATCAGGAGAAATCTAAATCAAAAAAAAGCGAACATTGTGAGAATTCTCCATAACCAACAACGTGATTCAGACTTAGTGAAAGCCATAAAATGCTTCAAATGGTACCAACCTTCAACCCCAGAGCAAACAGCTTCAGTATTTTCATGCACAATTTGCGGCAGCGATCCGTGAAACCACTTAGTTCGGCTTCATAGGTTACGAGAGTGTCTGGGAGAGGTTGCTGTGCCTTTCTACTGTGGAATTCACCGAAGTTGAAAGCTCTGGGAGAAGCATTAGAGACGTTGTGGATTCCCTGAGAGTCAATGTTCATGGTAAACGAACTCTTTGAAATCGCCTCTCTGAGAGATTGAAGATTTTTTAGCGTAGTACGTTTTATAGTGTGGATAGACACCTAGACGATACCACCGCGCTTCTATTCTAAATTACGTACTCTTTGATTTTCTGGATCTAATATCTCTGAGTGCATTGATGACCATCCTCGATTCTATTGATAATTAGATATACAGGTACATCGGGTGAAGAAAGATAATTGGCGGAGAAGACGTACGTCTAAACCAATAGAGCACTTTGCCTTCTCCTCTTGCGATGAAGCAAAAAAGAGGCGGGACTATTACGATTATCTCGGTTTGGGTATTGTGATATGTCAGAGGATTAGGTAGATACCATCTCAAAGATCCTGTCTATCTCCGGTGGGGGGATATCGCTGCCCTGGTTCTTGATGAAAACGAAGCCATATCTTGCAGCCGCATCAATCAATTCTTCTCCCGTCCTGAGAGTCGGAATGGTGATATCAATAACGGGGATTTGAACGTCAGGTTCTACCGATGGAGACATGATGTAAATCGTTTGTTCTTCGCTCTGTAGATGTGTTGCTTCTGTCATTCGTTATCCCTGTAGATGTTGGACTGTTGGTGGAACACTATCGTCTTGAGGCTCGTTCGGTTGAGCTTGCATGCTGCCCTTTTCGGGATTCCAGTACGACAAACCGCTTTTTGTTCGCAGTGCCTCACCCAGCCGGCGCCGCTTTAAATGGTGAGCTGGGTGATGCTCAACCTGAGCTCGCGCGAGCACATCCCACCATTTTCATCCTTCACACACCCGTCCCATGTCCGCTCCAAATACAAAGCTCATCAAGTTTCAGGCAGAAAAATGAGCCACAAAATGTACGCGCCCACAAACTCTTGTATAAAGGACGTCCGGTTCCCTTCCCACCCAACTGATCGACAGACCCACCGACCGACTCACCGACCGACTCACCGACGGACTCACCGATCGACCCACCGACCGTCCTCCCACTCAAACCTCTCTCAAATATCTCCCAAGCCTCTCCCAAATCTATACTATCATGGGTAGAAAGGCA
>JAJDMY020000302.1:0-50794 GCA_022345705.2 Sabuloglossum arenarium
CTCCCTTGGATGTCACAGGCATCCCCTTCAGGCACTCTCAGCCTACCCACTGTACCCATAAGGCTCGATTTCCAACAGGCAGTTCCTACCTGCAGCTAGTTCTAACTAGAGTAGCTAGTTAAGAAGTAGAATATTTAGGCCTTGCCACAGTCTAGTGCCAGCTGGTACCTTGCTGGGAAGGCTATACCCTTTAACAATAACCAGTGGCTATTAGAGTAGTTCCTAACTGCAGCTTAACACTGAGACTTTAACTAGCCAGATGCGAATAACCTAACAAATAGCTAATAGCTACTTCAGCTTCTTAACTAGACTCTGCTAGATAACTAGCTACCTAGCACCCTAGAAGGTATGCCAAAAATTGCGAAAATCTAGGCTTTATTCACTGATCTAGCAACCTTTCTCTAAACAAGCAAGAATCACCTTAACAAGTCTTGGCACGGACACATCACGTTACTGACACTCAAAAACGCGAAATAGGCTTGCGCCTACCTAGGGAATAGAGTCTTTAACTAGAATTTATAACTAGCTATAACACCTTGGTAACTAGCCTGTAGGTAGGATATACAGTATATGAGCAGCTACACATCAATGAACTGACTGTCCTTATATACCCACCAGGATGCGTTTGGTAGAGATTTCGCACGCAAATGTTCCAGGGTTAATTTACATTATTTAAAAATAATCTTTTGTATGGGATATGACTAAAGGTTAACCATCACCCATACAAAGGCCATGTCAGGAATACAAGCCAAATTCAATGCTTATGAAAATCATACAAAGGAAAAAATGCAAAATACAGCCTAGAGCCAGTTAAACCATAACCTATTGTCTAGTTGAGGGACACCCTATTATCCAGTTGAATCAAACCACCTAACCTAGGCACCTTTAACTAGACTTAGGCACTTGAGCAGGGTAATCAAAAGGGTAACCCCTTGCCACTGCTAGGTCCTATAACTACTTAAACATAGGCACCTTTAACTAGACTTAGGCACTTGAGTAGGGTAACCAACAGGGTAATCCCTTGCCACTACTAGGTCCTATAACCATCTAAACCTAGGCACTTTTAACTAGACTTAGGCACTTGATCAGGGTAACCAACGGGGTAACCCCTTGCCACTTCTAGGTCCTATAACTACCTATCCTCCAGGTGTACAAAGGCACCCCCTCACTAATTCCTTCGGTGTCACAGGCACCCCCTTCAGGCAATATCAGCCTAACTAAGTGACACAGGCACCTTCTACAGGCACTTTTAGCCTTACCAACCAATAACTCCCTTGGATGTCAGAGGCATTCACTTCAGGCACTCTCAGTCTACCCACTGTTCCCATAAGTCTCGATTTCCAACACCAACAACTGTATTACTGTCTGTAACTGTAGTTGGCCCCACTGGTTTACCTGGGTAATTGCCTACTCTTTTGTTTGTACATTTAAAGAAATTTTGTATATCACAGCAATATGATACTTTATGTGGAGATCTAAACCACAAGTCCTGATACCATACAAAGTAATGAAGAGCTGAGCTTTGTCCAACTTGTTGAAGAAGGCAACCAACTCATTTTTCTGTCTCTGATTCAACACTAGAGTAAAGTACATGGAAATTCTACAGCTATAGGATAACCATTAGTGTTGAAATTATCGTGTAATATTATACACACTTACCCTCTCCAGGATGAAGCTGGCATTTAGATATTGTATAAAAATAATAAATTTCTAGTTGTCAATTATGACAACCTGCTTCACCATATTATTGAAGTGCTGTTTCTGCAGTAATGAAAGCAAGCCCTGTAAGGTACTAGAAAACCTTAAAGAAATGATATGGAATTAAATGTAGATTAGAATATACAGTTGGTGAAGCTAAAGTGTTTGTGAAAAAGTACTGTATTATAGCTACTACTACCACCACAAGATGGATAAGACTACATAAGACTTCTACACTTTTACCTTTACCTGAAGAATAGCATAGTGACATCGAAGAAGTGAAATAAATTCCTTTATTATTATTGTTTAGCCAGAATAGTAAGGCTGATTAAAATTGGTTCGCTAGGCTAGTGTAGTTCAGTATATGAGGAGCACTTCTACTTTAGTAAATCTAATTTATTTTAATTTCTTGGTGCTGAAGATTCAAGAAAAAAAATTTTTCTACTTGATGGGTGTGTTCCGGTACCTGTTAACTAATTATATCTTAGTAAATACATAATAGTATATGGGTAAATAAATAAAAATTGGTGATTCATAAGTAATAATCTCTTTGTCTTTTCTTATTGCAGACTTTTGATGAAATTGCATAAACAAGACTTGGGTTAACTAGGGATGTTGAAATGTAATATTGGAGGAGAATGTTCAGTAGACGCTGCTTTAAAAACAATATCTTCGAGATAACTTCGACGCAGTAGTGTCACGGCCGACTTCGGTCGGCGATCTGGGTGTCACAGGCGTCGGTCGGGGCAATGGTCAATGTTGTCTAGCCGACCGTCACATAGGTAGGCTAGGAAACGAGCTAAGATAGAACGGGGTCATAGACTATAGTCGGCCTAGCTACAACTAAGGTCTATCTGGATAAATACAAGTATTAACTGATGGGGTTTCTAGCGAGGGCCCCATCGGTCCTATATACGCAGTTGGGGTCCGCCAAGACGTTGCCTTGGGCAACGCTGCCCTCAACAAACATCGGCCTTCAGGGTCGCTCGACCGAATACGGCCGAGCCCCCTACTGGCTGTGACCTTGCACCGGGTCAATGCCCTCTTCCTTCTGTATGGTCGGTTGGCCTGGCTGACTACCTATACTCGGAACGGCCTTGGTACGCCGTGATGCCAATCTTGGCGTGGCCCTGGGTTGTCGCCCCTTCTCCTCCTGTATAGGTAGTCGGCCAGGCCAACCGACCATACAGAAGGAAGAGGGCATTGTGCGTTTCCTCTCTTTACTAGCAAGGTAACTACATTACTTTCTGCAATTCTCTGACCACTACACGACATTATATAAGAGCTGGGGCCATATAAGTTGGGCCACCTTGCTTACTTTTGCATTACCACCTTTAAAAGTTATTATACAAAATAAATAACAACTTAAGCAATTGAACTTATAGAACGATACAATTTTGAGGATACATTAATTAATAGTTGCACCTCCCTTTACTTTAATTACATCTTCCATGACACAAGTCAGGCGTGCTGTGTAGTGCCGGAAGTTGCGAGGATCAATTTCATCCCAAATCTTTTGAATTACCTTCTTTAATTCTACCTTAGTTGTTATAACATAAGGTAATTGCTTCAGCTTTTCTTTCATGTATCGCCACACTCTTTCTATTGAGTTCAGATCTGGTGAAGAAGGTGGCCAATCAAACCTACAAATGCCATGTTCTTGCTGTGGAAGCCTGGCCTTCCTCTTATGGACTTTAGATCCGTCTTCCATTAAGATATACTCTGGACCAAGAATGTCAAAAAGAGAAAAGACGACGGGTTCAAGAACCTGTTCCAGATACGCCTTGGAACATATACCTTTCCGATCTGGAAGTTTCTCAAGAAAGACAAGCGGTGACTTATAGTCCCAGCCTATTGCCCCCCAAATCATGACTGTAAACCTTCCTGATCTGTAAACCGACCGTATACATGTTGGGCATCGTTTTTCATCTGTTCGTCGTGTGATCCAAGCTCTTCCCTTCCTTCCTGTCTCCCATATACACTCATCTGAGAAGATGACCTTCCGCCAGTCCCCTCCTCCTACTCTCATCGCAGCATAGTCTGATGTACCCCACCACCGATGTGCTTGTGCAAAAGCAACTTTTTTCTTTGCTTGTGCATGAGAGATAAAGGGCCGGGGACATGCAATACAACATCGGTATCTAAGTCGATGAAGTTCTCGTCGTATAGTATGGGCAGAAGCCTTGATACCAAGGAGGGCGCGGACGTGTTCAAAGGAAAGGCAACGCGACGAGTAATCTTTCGATATAAATCGAATCGCATGACGTATATCTCTTGCAGTCATCATCCGTGCCTTATTAGGCCTCGTTTTGTGTAATCTTCGACTTGATTCTTGCTTGCGTATACGTTGTACAGTTGATCGTGGGATGCCAGTCTCTTGACAGATCTGCCGGTCAGATTTTCCTTGTCTTGTGAGTACACGTACAGTTTTGCGGGGAGGGGTCTTTCAATCGCTACGTTTTCCTTCACGTGGAGGGGAGGACCAAAGAGGATTTTCCATCTTTAATTTAAAGAGGGTATAATTAATGAGTGGTTTGATAATTAATTTACAAGTGGTGGTAAAGAAAATTGTTAAGGAAGAAGACGCGTCGCGTAAGCGAGGTAGCCCAACTTATATGGCCCCAGCTCTTACAACTTTGTCAGTGTTGATTATCTTCTGCGGATGTTGCATTGTGTGTGTTGTGTTTGCGTTGTCTGGAAGATTAAGGCGGGGAATAAATTGTTGCTTGATTGTACGTTGATCTGAGAGCTTAGGAGGAGTTAGGTAGGTAAGAACTGCAAATTACATGTGTCCGCTCTCTGGAAAGCAAGCAGTCCCGTGTCAGAGCCACTGTTGAAGCCCAATGGGCCAGCTCCTTAACAATTTGGGACCTGCAGACCTGCCACATCGGTGGCCCATGCTCCCACACGTTGTGTGTGTTATGTGTGTTGTGTGTGTGTGTTGTGTGTGTGTGTTGTGTGTGATGTGTGTGTGTTTTGTGTGTGATGTGTGTGTGTTGTGTGTGATGTGTGTGTTTTGTGTGTGTTTTGTGTGTGTTGTGTTTGTTGTGAGGGGCAAAGTGGGCTTGGTGGGTCGTGATGATGCACCTGTGATATCGACCACAGAAAAGGATAAATAGCTGGAATGGGTAGAGGCTGGAGAGAGTGGCGCAGTAGGTAGTTTGCTTTGGTATCTGCTTTGAATTCTTACTCTTGCGAGTAATAGTATCGAGAGGCCCTCTTCGAGAAGTTGACACGACGCGTCGATTGCAAGACGAGGGATCAAGAGAAAGGAAACCCCCGAAGGGGGGAGAGACAGAGAAGATATAGAAAGAGAGAGGGAGATAGAGGAGTCGCTAGGGGTCTTCTCCACTATCTTAGGCAAGCTGAGACAGTGATGAAAAAAAAAAGTGGATCTACCAGAAGTAGAGGTGTGCCAAAAACTGAGAGTAAACGACATGGGTTTTGTCTCTCTTGGACTCCGAGCCGAAGCTTGAGTCCCTTACTTACCCGCCCCCCCAACTCTGTCCATTCATTGAATGGCCTGTGGACAGTCTCCCCAAGCCTGCCTTTGGCGATACCCCCGGTGGGTGACCCTAGGACGGGCGGACGCCGGTGTGCCTGACGCCTTCGGTTTACAAGAGATCCAGAACGGTTCGCCTCGACGGAGGAGTCTTGGTAAACAGAGGACGCGACGTCGTCTGTAACCATCGCCCTGGGTGGGTGGTAACTAAAGAAGAATCCAGATCTGAGGTATGTCAGCAAGCTTCTAAAGGATAGTGATTACGGTGTAATGGTGAAGAGGATGACAAGGGAGACGGAGACGGAGATGAAGTGATGAAGACGGAGATTGTGATGGTGGTGGAGATGGGACGATGCGAGAAGAGATAATGGGCGGGGATGGGGATGTGGATAACTCACCCGCCGAGGGAGCCGAAGGTGAGGAAAGGAAAGAAGAGAAAATCCAAACTGGCAGGAAATCAGAGGCCTTATATACACGACTAGGAGTGCCTCAGATCACCAGATCATCACCTGAGCAGTGCCAAGACACATCTTTCAGCGGCGCTAGCTTGCCACACTTTCCCTGAACGGGCAATTGTTTTCCTGAATAGGTAAGGCTCGTGAAAAATTTCAAGCAGAAACAGGTTTCTAGCGACGCCAAGCCAGGATGCATGGAATTGGATGGAAGGTGAGAGAGATAGAGAGGGGTTGGGAGGGAAGATCGGGGATGGGGATGGGCCATGGGGATTGGGATTGGCGATGGGGATTGGGTATGTAGCTGGGCGAGCAATGTTGAAGCTTCACAGACAAGCCTTGGGAGAAAACAAAGTTACTGTAGCTAGTGCAATAATAGAAAACAAGTCTCTAGCTTCCTGCGTGTCCAATTGAGACTCCGTCGTCTAGATAACTAGCCGCTGCCGGGGAGGTGTGCGATCATGGAGGGGAGACAGTCTTTCAGCCTCAGTTGGATATCCAGAGTCATGGATCTGCTATGTTTAGAACTACAGTACACTGTGTGGTCATACACGAGATGACAGAGAGAGGAATCGGTGTTTGTTGGGAGGTTGGTAGCTATCGCTGTCCTCGATGGCAGAGGTGAGACCTCCGAGCCGGGCACTCTACAATCGCGTCAAGTTCTAGAGATTCAAAGGCTTTACGAACTCGAAGGTAGACATCTCTACGAGATGGCAAGTATGCTGACTGAGATGACAAGAATCATAGACCAGTGGGAGTCAGAGGAGAGGAGATACCTCGAGGCAGGCATTCTACAACCGCACCAACATCTCAATATAAAGGCCTCTGTGCAAGCCGGTAAGACGTTTCCAAGACTCTATACGTATGCTGGTTTAGAAGACAAGAACTGGTAGTTGTGATGGACAGTTAAATATCAAGCGCGCGATAACCAGTGGAGGAGAGGCTCTCCCGAGAAGCCTTCCATAGCTGTACCGACGTCTACAGATTCTAAGGTTGTATGGATTACGCTGTAATGCCGCACGTATGCTGACCGAGAAGGTAGAGACTGATACCTGTATGAGATCGAGGTGCGAGACTGGAGGGCAAACACTCTTGTGCAAGCCTGCAACAACCGCCTCAACATCTAGAGTATGAAGCCTGCAATATTAGTTGGTATGGAAGCCAGAATATGTGTTCTAGATGAGAGGATATAGGCTGATAATTGTAAATGATTAGGATGCGCAATGGTGGATGATTAACACTCATCTACAAGCTTGCGACAGCGTTTCAATATCTAGAGATTCGAAACTGCTGCCTTAGGAGCTGTGAAGAGTCTATAGTGATAAACGCATGGCAGAGAATACAGACTAATATCTGTAGGAGGCAGCGTGAGCGAATGTGGAAGACAAACACTTCCAAGTCAACCTGTGGCGGTCGCCTCAACCTCTGGAGTTTCATGAATACCTCTGTCTTAAGACAGTCTATAAGTGCTGATCAAGGGAAACAGGCTTATACGCGCAATCGCAAAGGAGAAACACTCCCGAGCCAGGTTTCTACAGCCGCACCAAAATCTGGAGCATAAAGGCGGCTTTGGTAGGCGGTAAGGTGCTGGTTAAGACGATACAGGCTGATATCTGGTACGAGATTAGTGTGCGAGACCGTGAAGGACAGACGCTCTCGAGCAAGTCTGCTGTAGTCGCCAAAACACCATCTAGAGTATTTGGAGCTTGCTGTTTCGGAAGCTAAGGTAGGCAGCAAGGACACACGGATTCTAGTCTCTAGCCAACGTTTGCTATAGGTCAGTGTTTGCGACCAATCGGAAGATTAACACCCTTCTGCAGCTACCGCACTATCCAGACTTTCATAGTTGTACTGCCTTAAAAGCCAAGGTAGTCTGCTAAAACAAACGCATGCTGTTTGCTCGCTGATGTTTGCTGTATCCTAGCTCAACGTTTGCAACTACATTTGTGGCAGCGGAAGACAAATACTCCCGAGTTACCCTTCGACAACCGCCTCACCATCTAACACTTCCATTTTGCGTGTCTAATCCGCGTGAGTTAAAACGCTAAGGCTGTCTGTAAGATCATTCGCGCGCTGATGACTTGCGAGGATGCAGGCTGATAGTTTTTGAAGGCCAAGCGTGTGTGACAGAAGAGCCACTCTCGACCTAACCTTCCTCAAACACGTCGATAGCTAGAATACACGCGTACCAACAGTCAAGATACTCTACGAGATTCCACTTGTGCTGGGTGAGCTGATGAGAGCTGATATCTCCTTGCCAATATGGTTGAAGCGCAAGAATCACACTCTATAATGCTCAGCTATTCATTGAGGAAGCGGAAGGGGATTTTAAAGGCTGATAAACAGCGGCTATTGCACGGGAACTGTTCTTTCAGGATTGGGACAACTAGCGCGACCTGGGAAGGGAAGGAGCGGAGGGATGATTAGTGGATTGCTTGTTTGTATCGATGGTGGTTTCCTGATATAGCTACGGGAATGGATAGCGGCTTCTCTTCTCGGTAAATGCCGTTACATATACTCAGTAACGTAATGAATCAAAGTCCAAAACGCTTGTTACTTTGCGCTCTTAGAACTTTGTCAATTCGCAAGTAATCTTAATTATTTTTGATTCCTCTTAAAGTGCCCATATAGATTTATATATCCATGAGATTTTTCCTAGATGCTCTATATACGATCGTGGTACTAAAGAGGATGCGGCGACCTGTGTATAAGGGTGCAGAATTCGTCAAATAACTTCTCCTCTAGCATTGCAACCACATGGAAATGATTTTATAGAAATTGATGAATATATAGAGCTACGTAAGTACTTTAGGAAGAACCAAAAATAATTGAAATTACTTGAAGTATGACAGAGTTCTAAGGGCACGAAGTAGTAGATGGTTTTGGGCTTTGAACTTTTGCGAGCGATCGGCATTCTCCGAAAATACGACTTACTTCTACAGCCTTATAACTCTGTCAATTCTTAAGTAATTTCAAATATTTTTGCTTGGTCTTAGAGCTCTCACTCAGTTCTATATATCTATCAAAAAAAATTTTTTTTTTTTTATCCTCCTGGCGTTGTTGCAGTGAATGTAGTTTCTCGTTTATAAAAGCGTGGGGGAGAACAAAATCCGACAAATAACCTTCATTACATTACTGAGTGTAAATCAAATCTCCACGTTCCACCTCCAACGTCTCATTTCATCCGCATAACACTGCCGATCCAGCTTTCCTTGTGAACTAACTACCCTATCGGGAACAACTAGATACTTACATCTCGGTGGATTATATTGGGGGTGAGTGCTTGGATTTTAGGGCTTCTTTGGCTGCTGTTGGTTCGACTTCTGCGGAGAGCGAACATCCTGACTTGCATGGTTGTTTCTAGAACACGGATGGGGTCTTGCGGAACTAAACTCTCGCACAATCTAAATTTAACTTATCTAGCTGCTCTGCCGTCTACTTACCGTCTACTCATCATTTTATCGTTACCATCCATCGCTTTCCATCTCTCCTCCGTCCTTCAAGACTACACCACCTATTTCTACCACCTCATTCCCGCTTTCAGCTCTCACTATACATCTCAAGAACGATGCCATTGTTGTATGAGTTTGGGTCGTTCTGGTCGTATTTCATTTCTGTGTTACGCCATGAAAGGAATCAGTCTCAAGGATCCAAAAAGTGCTTGGTATATTCTATTGATGAACCTTCAAATAGACATGCAAGAATTTGATACATACCGAACCATTCCAAGAACTCGCCATCTCCTACAGGTTTAATGACATAGCCCTGGGCTTTTCCCTTGTTGCAGGGGACCATCAGTTGTACCGCTGAGCTGGGACCCGGGTACATCACCTATTCCCAGAAAATCAGTCATATTCCATTTCCGGAACCAATGCTTAGATTCACAGCGGATTACTCCAACATACCGTAAATTTCCCAACAGATGGTGTTTGCTCTGTTGGGTGGTTATTCCAGGTATCTGTATCTTTGTTCACTGTCGAAGCGAGGCTGAAGACTTCGAAAGTTTGGGTGTTGCTGCCAACCAGGTCCCAGAGGCCACCTTTGGGGAGAATGGGCACGATTACACATTTGGTTGCGGGGTTATAGGGAATGTCAAAGGAAAGTTCCTGGTCGATCTGGAGAGCACGGGATTATGTTAGCTTCTGGCCAACTCCATCTTATGAGTGACAAGGGGAAGGGGGTGTTTGTCAGTGGGAATGACGAACCCCATTCGGGCTGGACTTCACGGTGCCATTATACTGCGTCCCGAATGCTTTGTCCGGGTACTGCTCCTTGATAGGAACAATAAGGCTCGGAAATACCCTGGCCTCGAGCTTGTCAGTGCGAGCCACGAGGCCTTTATCTGCGTAGGGAATCGCGATGGCGTGGAGAGGCAAGTAGACCAGGAAGAGAGTGGAGATATGCATGATCGTGAGTTGTTCTATAGGATAGCAACTTGGAGTCGAAGTGGCGTTATGTTGAATTGGTGTTGAAGCCTGATATCGGATCTCGTTCTGCTGCTGATTTAGGATAGAGAGAGGAAAGGAGAGGAGAGGGGGAGGGATATATACCCCACGGATCGGGTAATCAAATCTTGTTGTCACCCCAGTAATAAAAGACCGTCTGACCAAGAATCGGGAAGGCAAGGCACCCCGCATCTATGGTTATACAAAGACAAAGTCTAGCCAAAAAGAACGGGAAAGAAAGTAGTCATCACCCGATCACTTAACTCAATCCCACACCTCAGTGACGGCAATGCGTTCGTTTCCTCCGAGTTTCCGGCCTGCGGATAGCAACAGCTAAAGCACTCTAGAACGTCAGCAGAGAGAGCAACGCAGAATACCCATTTTCCTTTTGATGTGTGATTTTCTTTCGTAGTCTACGTCACTTCCCCGCATTCCACGGGTACCTACCCATAAGTCAGTTGGGTATTTCCAAAATAGCGGGACACCATCTAACTAACTAACCCGGAGTTTCGTAAAATGAAGGGAAACCTAGATTGTAAATCCTAGTCGATGCGATGCGATGCAGCTAAACTCGGGGCCATTAACACGATGCGCAGTGAATGTAGAGCGAAGAGAGAAAGTAGACTCAGAGCCCGGAGAGAGGGGTAGGTGTATCCAACTGCTTGTCCGATTTCGAAGTGCGGCTTGCAACATCGCACAGTAACCGTTTCCTGTCCTCCTCCGAGGGTTGTACAATATAGCTTGACTATGCTACCCCACTATTTCGCTCACCACCGACTTCATTCGCGTCGCCGTACACCGCTGTTCCTCCACAGAATCCTCGTATTCGTATTCGCTTTCTGCGCCCTTGTGGTCTCGCTACCTAGTTCCTGTCTCCTCTGCTGCGGGTAGGATGTTTGTTGTATGTCATCATCCATGACGACTTGTGGGCCGATGCACCTTTTGCTGGCGGGATTGTTGACGAGTTACCGTTGTGGAATATTGTATATCCTAGGCGTGTATCCGGAACAAGCCCAAAGTCCTTGTCCACATCGGCAAGCTATGGAAGGCGAATGGCTGTAGGATTTGCAGGTGCTAAAGCCGCATCAGACCCTCTATGGGGTTGGTGATGTTGCATCGTAGACGGGAGAGCGGATACCCGTGGGCCTGGGCTGCGGAGATGCGTGCTAGAGTCCCCAATTACATCATTCATGATAACACACGCTCTCTTTTCATGTCAGCATAATCTTTCTTAGGTCTCACCAGCAGTGATTTATGACATCAGAGCAGCTTGGGGTGCAACGATAATTCTCCCGCAGATATCCTGCCTCGTGCTCAACAAGCTTCGAGGTACGGGTTGTGATCCCAAGAAAAAGCTACCAGCGCACAAATGTCTACAGCGACCTGTAGCTATGACCCATCCGTCCATCATCATTCAGCTCCATAACAAATCGACCTTGTCCTTCAAAGCGTTATGCACATGGGAGATGTTAAATGTCACGTTGAGCGCATCTCTTTAAAATAATGGTTATCTTTATCCTATTCAACGCAGAGCAACATTAAGCTATCCTATCTGTAAGAAGGTAAATGTGAAAGCGAACATTCGGACTGCCTATTGTACAGGATGTCATATCGACAATATTCTCAGGCTGTTATCCGTTGACTCGCTCCGCATTATTTTATTCTCATGGTGGGTCGTTTCATTCGTGTTGTGAGTGGGCTCTTCCTTTAAACCCTGGTCATGATCATCGCCATCTCCGCAAGATCTCAAATTCGGCTTCCTTCCACCCACTCCCTCCCACCCTCATCCGTTCCTCCTCCAGTATCCTTACCACATTGTCGAAAAGTTATAGATATAAACATCCCCGTCAGTCTCTTTTGACAGGCGACTATCAAAGATCACCCTCTGGTCATCTATCCAAAAGAGGCCCACAAACGGCGTGACCGGAATTCTACACCTCCTTCTCAAGCTCGAACCCTTTGGCGGGAGCGTAACTGTCGCTTGATTCACCTCCTTGTAATATTTGTCGATCGGCACGTTTTCCGGGTTGCATTTGGCGATGTTGTGGTGGATAGTATCCAGGTCTGTTTCTTCGAGCTCGATAACCCGCAGGCCGTGGGTTTCGGACACGCAGAGTATCTGCATAGTGAAGGGGTACACTTTGTAGGAGGTCCAATACACGTTGTATGTTGATTGGCGGAGGACCGCATATACGTACGTGGAGGCGAAAGTGCCGTCGGGCTGCTGTGTGAATATCTGAACGAATTGGCCTGAATATGTTTTGAGATTGTCGGGGCCGTTTCCGGCGTGGTGGTGGGGGTAGCTCGTCAGAGCAAAGGAGTTTGTATTAGGTTTGGCCATGATTAATTTGCCATGGAGACTTCTGTGGGAGGTTTTCTGGACGAAATTGCCAGTTGTACCGTCGAAGATGGAAAAGCTTCCCCACATCCAATCCAACACTAAGTCTCCGTTGAGATTGATGATGTATTCATTATCTCGGAGACGAATGAGGCGGAAGAAGTTTATGGCTGAGACAGCAAGAGCGAAGCTTACCTCCTGAATGCAGGTCGTGTATATATGACCTCCTTTCCAGATATCAAGCGCCATCCAACCAGCTCTATCTAGGTTATTAGCTGTTTTTACATCCATACGAGAGAGGAAGTAAATACGATCTTTCCCAATCAGGATGGGTATATTCGCCATTGACTGAGCAGCAGCAGTATCTGTGTACCAGAGCATTCTTTGGTGTTCGATAGAATATACCAAATCCCTGCCACGTCAAAATCAGTGACTCATTCTATCACATCGATGCAAATAGGCCGAGAGAACATACCGCCGAACATTTAGCGATTCGTCCCAGGTAGAGGCTGCCCTGTGCAAGTGGCAACCCATCAAAATCCGGCAAAAGACAAGTCCCTCATCATTCAATAGAAGGTCCTCTAGGCTGATCTTCCTCATAGTGTCTGCCAGATGCGGTAACTTGATGCTTTTCATTCTCCCAACAGACAACCCATTTACGCCAGCACCTTCCAAGGCCTGCCATCGGATCAACTCACTGCCGTTTGAATGCCAAAGAAAATATTTGCCAGCAAAAAGGTATCGACTGGTGTTTGCAAACTTCCGAACCCAGGTCGCTTCACCTTGCTTGAGTGCGTAGGACTGGCAGGCTAGTCATTCACCATATTAGAACAAGAACGTCCATCACCCGAGCGGACGGTTTGTGATGTATGCTGACTTACTCTGACGTCTATACTCATCGTACAACTCGTCACTTGAGGCTACCCCAGCAAACTTCCCCTTCTGCCATGCGAAAGGGAAGTGACGGCTAACAAGTGCTCCCCTCAAGTTGCATTTTACTGTTTCTCTCCAGAGCCGGCTGACCAGCCCGCAGCGGATGATGTCGATGGAAGAGAGGTTGTCGAAGATGAGAGCGATGCACATGTCATCCAGGACATCGAACGGATCGCGCCGATTTGCATTCGGTTGGTTGATATTTGAGAGTCGATTCGGGATCCGCATCCTCGTGACTGACGCGGAGCAAATGAACGAGGCTAAACGGTAGGAGAAGCTTGCTATCGACGGCTGATACAAGATAAAATGGATGGATGATCGTGTCGTAGGTGATCGAAGAGGTGAGCAAGGTAGAAGGAGAGAAGGGTTATGTAGACGCTGTGTTGGGCAGGATAGTGAATCTCGTAAATGTTGTGTGTTGTGTGAATGAATAGCTGGTGTTTATGCTGAGTCAGATTCCACTGCCTTTCTTCCTCCGTGACCTCGACATGTCAGACAAATTCTGCACAGACCCAGATATAAGTTGCCGGATGTCCACTGCGCTTTTCCCTGTTTTAATGCAATGATTGTCCTACAGTACATCTTGGAGAGACGGATGCTTCCATTTTCTAGTGGGAGTCACGCGGAGGGTATTCGCTGATATACTCTTTCCCGAGCTTTCCCCGGAACCTCTCTTACCCCCCTCCTCCCTCACCACGCTGCTGGTCGCCATGTCGCAAAGAAGAGGGCAGCCACGTAAAGCAACCCGTGCTCCATTACCGTTCGATTTCGGTTTCGACGATGATGACGAAAGTCTGTTTCTCAGTTCCTCATCTGTTAATGATTCTGATATGTTGGCATGTCTTCTCTCCCGGTGATGCATCTAACTCTTCTGACTGGTCGTAGGACCCTGAGCTTCTTCCCACGCTGAAAAGGACGACAAAAACTAAGTCTCCTTCAAAGCCAAGAAAGTCCAAGCCCTCCATAAAGCTGCCAAAAAGCCTGTGCGCCAAATAGTGACGGCTAGAAGCCAAGCTGAAGACTAGGACGCCATCAGAAGAGAAACTATATCGCCTCCTCTAAATCCCATCCTCGACCGAATCCACAAGTGTATCGATCGAGCGAATCGCAAGGGAACTGCGGAGCCAGAGGTGAAAGCAGAGCTGAATATGGCAACGAGATCAATGACACAATACAAAATCTCACAAACCGAAGTGTACGAATTGGACGGCAACGACAGCAGCTCTTCAAACCAGCCTCAAAGACGAGCTGGCTAGAGCATTGTAAATATCAAGACCATAGACGGCAACAACACCCCGAGGAACCAGGGGTTTACCAACAGACTTGAGAGTGTGGTGAACAAATTCTTCAACCGCAAATTTTATTTCTCAACAAAGCTTACATCTATCGACTGGGTGTTCTACGGAATCGGAGCGAATACAGTTATCGCAGCCATGCCCTTTGAGAACCCGGTCATGGAATGGGCGCGAGCGAAAAAAGGATGTTCTGATGGAAGTGGCGAAAGAAGAGAAGACAGAGGAGAGGAGAGCGGCGAAGGCGCGTGAAAAAGCAGAACTTGCGGCTAGAGTGGAAGAGGAGGAAGCACAACGACAGAAGGAAGTCATTAGACTGACCCGCCAGCCGGCTGCTGAGGAAGAAGAAGATCCTACTGCAGTCGAACAGTCACCATCACCATCTGCCACCCCATTTCGGGCCGAACCCTTCCCCATAATCGGCCTGATTGGAGACTATGCTGACGCCGACAACGATAATGAGTTAGACTTAGAGCTCATGCACGACTTTCCCGTCGACGTACAAGACTCGCACTTCGACGACCTTGATCTTACAAGCTCTCTCGACGATGAACTCCAGCAAATTCTCGACAAGTAGCGAAATGGCCAGAGACACATCGCCAAACCCCGCTCCCCAATCCCAGCCCCAGCGCGCATCAAGACCCCCAGCCCGACCCTGCCGCCATCTCTAATGCGATCTGGTCATCTTGCATGCAACTGACTCTTTCGAGAAACCGGCCGATGATATCGCAGACGAGTTTATCAAATAAACCAATATGAAGTTGGGAACCAGAAGAAAGCGTGCCGCGGTACGCGACCACGACGATTACCAGGTGGGCAAGGTGGATAGCCGGAAAATTGATGTGAAGAGGAGGCGCTTAGAGGGAGCTGATAGGAAGGATTGAGTTCGAGGAGCTACAAAGGGGTTTCATTGATCTGGGAAGGATAAAATTTGCTTGAGGGTTTATCCAAGGACGACTAAGAGTACTCGCAGGATAAGATATTTCGGTGCTGGAGGGGTATCTGGAGCCACCGCACTACTTCAAGATTCTCAAACTCTAGGATACTCGAGCCAATCTCACTTCTCTATTTAGTAGCTAGCATGACCGCCGAAATGAAATATCAATTGCTGGTTGCACATACTATATTATCACCGTCGTTGATCTTCGCGTGTGTTGAGTCGTCAAATTAAACTCTCGAGACCAGCTTCGGGGGTTTACTCCGCAGTGATGCGTGCGGATTCCCTATAGAATCACAACGGCGTGGAGCACCATCACCTGAACGCAACATCTTCACACCTCATACTTCTTCAAAACTTTCTTAAAGAATCAACAATAAAAAAAACAATTTTCTAAAATTATCAAAATCACATGATTTTTGGGCCAGAGCATGTCCCCACGCTGCGTTGTCTCGAACCAGAAAAGGAATCACGAATTCTAATATACCAGTGAGAAGAACTTCCTCGAGGAAGAGCCGATCAAAAAATATCCGTGTCTTGGCACTCGAATGCTCACTAACCATGGGGTGACATGTTGATGGGAGATTCCAAAGTTCCCTCTAGTAGGATAATCTACTCCACTAACGACTCGGAATCAGGGATCTCATGTCGCATTTGTAGTTTCATCTGGAGCATGCAGAGGATTATAAATATCAGCGGATGTAAATCTAGCCATCTTAAAATGATTATTACTAGCCACAAAAGATAATAGATAGCTAGATGACTATACTAAGGAGCGACTCTGGGGCCCGGCAGAGGATACTGGAGTCCCCACTAACAACAACAACCATCAGTTATGCCAACTCTTACACTTCTTTACTCGTTTTTTCTAGCAAACCACAAAATACACCTATTTCCAACCCCCTCAAAGCTCAAAGCCTCGCCTTCCCCTTCCCCTCTCTTCCCTTGCCCTTTTCCAAGAAATACTCCCTCACCCTCTCCCTCGCACCCTCCACAACCCCTGCATCCTCCACCGTTGGCGGGACCTCCACCTTCTTCTCAAACTCGCCTCTTGAAGCATTCTCAACCAGCTCCTTCAAGACCCTGCGCAAGGTCTTCCCGCTGCGTGTCTTCGGTATGATGCCTAGGCCCTGGATCATCCCACCTAGACTTGCGATGGCGCCAATTTGCCCGCGGACAAGCGCTTGGATCTCGGTGAAGGGGATGGCGGTTGTGCTTGTGCCGGAGGGGCTGATGAAAGCGAAAGGGACGTGGCCCTTTAGAGGAGAGGGTAGCCCGATTACGCAACACTCGGCGACGGAGGGATGGGAGGAGATGGCTTGCTCGATGGAGCCTGTTGTTGTCTAGTTCACCTCTTTTTCCCATTCATCGGCTTTAAAAAGATGACTGGATCGCAAGGCAGCCACTTGCTTGGGCTCGGGTTCTGACCCTGAAACCGAAAGATCAAAGAAAGAGGAGGAGTATTTCCCCAAAGGAAAGAAATAAGAGAAAAGAACCCACCTGTACTGAACCGATGCGCCGCAACATTGATAATATCATCACTTCTGCTCATAACATGCACATACCCTTCCAAATCAACCATCCCCGCATCCCCAGTATCGATCCATTTACCTGTAAACCTCTTCAGATACCCTCGGTAGAACCTCTCTTCATCTTCCCACAAGGTCCGGAAACCCGTTGGCGCCAACGGCATCCCGAGCACGATGTTGCCCATTGTCCCTGGTGCAACTTCTTGGCCCACATCGTCGACGACGCGCACATCCCAGCCTGGCATAGGCTTCCCGGCTGCACCAGCCTTTATTGGGAGGGGTGAGTGTTGCTGTGGTTGACGATTTGTCATGTTTGCTGAGAGGGCGATGCCGGTGATTGGGGAACCAGATTCCGAGGACCACCAGTTATCGATCACGAGCGCATTGGGGCTAGCATGCTGGGTCAAGAGGGTTTGGTAGGTCTGAATAATACTCGGTTCGCTCCTCTCCCCCGCCAGAAACAGAGCTCGAAGTGCTTTCAACCCACCCCCCTGTGCTGCCGCCTTGAAGAACTCATTCCCCGGGTCATGTGTGCGGATGGCACGGAGCGCCGTCGGCGCTGCGAACAACACGTTCGCTTTCTCCTCTTTGCAAATCCGCCAGAATGTGCCTGCTGAAGGTGTTCCGATGGGCTTACCCTCAAAGAGGATCGTAGTGGCACCGACTAGGAGAGGGGCGTAGATAATGTAAGAATGTCCGACTACCCAGCCGATGTCGGAGGCGCAGAATAGCACATCCCCGGGGCCGCGGATGCCAAATTTGTACTTGATAGAGAAATTAAGACCAACAGCGTGACCACCGGCTTCGCGGAGGACACCTTTGGGAAGACCGGTTGTCCCTGACACGCGGGAAGGACCTCGCTTTAGCTGGCTCTTTTCGTTTCTCCGGCGCGGGGGAGTGCGTATGTTTACATACCGCTGGTATAGATGATGTACAGGCCATCCTCACTCCCGACAGGGACCGCATCAGCCTTTAGACCGTTCATCTTCCCAGCCGATACTAACTCTTTCCAGTCCCGTTCCCCTTTAATATCCTCGACTGGGTCCCAGCGACACTCCGCCCGCTGCCAGACAAATATCTTCTCGGCCTTAAACTTGCTCGCCACAACAGCTTGCTCGATTAAAGGCTTGTAAGCCAGGGGACCTTTGGTTCCTTCGATGCCACAGGAGGCAGTCATGATCACGCGGGGCTTTGAAGCCTCGATTCGTTGTGCTAGTGATGGTGGGGAGAAGCCGCCGAAAACAACAGCGTGGATAGCCCCGAGGCGCGAGGTAGCAAGAATGGCGAAGATGGCAGCGGGAATCATAGGCACTTTTAACAGAGCATTAGTTCTGTGCCTGGATGTGATGGCTGGATAGATCCTTGCTATAGATGAGAACCACGTCTCCTTTCCTCACACCCACATCACGGAGAACACCAGCAAGGGTTTCCACCTCAACCAGCAATTGCCTGTACGTGAATCTCTCCTTCTTCCCCGTGACGGGTGAGTCCCAAACAATCGCCACAGACTCTCCATTTCCGTTGTACACATGTCGATCCACGCAGTTGTAGCAGGTTGAAATCTCGCCACCGGGAAACCAGGTCCAACTCGGGTGAGCAGCTCCGCTGGGGAGCTTCTTGGTGTATGTCAGGAGGGTGCTCGAGGGAGGTTTATGCCAGTGGAGGTGGTTGGCTTGAGATGCCCAGAATGACTCGGGCCTTTGAAGGGACGAAAGATGAGTGAGGTCTTGAGCGTGGAGGGACATGGCGATCCGAGATCACAGAAGCCCGCCGGATGATATCCGTCTGGATAATGGAGATGCGATGCTGGAGGTGGGATGGGAGATGAAAAATACGCGAAAAGGCGGAAGCCATATCACATGACCATTCCTAACAACGGGATACATTTAATCAAGTAGGTTCACAGCTCAGTAATATAACTGGAGGCTACAAAATCATAATATTCTCAGCCAAATATTTAAAAAACGAACTTTGCGATGGACCTGTTTTGATTTGCGGGTGATATGACGTTGAGGCTGGTTGTGTTCTCAGCCTCATCAACCAACCTCCACCATCGATGGATGGTAACGTGGCAGATAGGGCTATGCTATCAACCTTGCTAAAACAATCCTTCTGTAATGCTAGCTTCCCCTGCTGAGGGATTCCCTATCCTACCTATTTTGAGCAGATTTTGCGGATGACTATGGCTCGATCTTGGTGATACCGTCATGTAGCGCCTTGTTGTAGATGATATTTGCGCGGCTAGATCGCTCTTTCCCAGTACCTGTTCCTAGCAGTAACCATGCGACTCAGATTACTGGCTAGATGTTCTATCTCCAGGTATATCAGTTATAATGATCGTTTTTGCCAACTTCGCCCCTAACGGTCGAAAGATCAGAACCAAATACAAGGGAACATTTCATCATCTTCTGTTTAGGTGGCTTTGTCTCTTTATATCTACAGGTCCGAAGTTCATAGTCGATGTCGAAAATTTTGGAAGGATAGCTGATGAAATATACGCAGTGCCGTAAAGCTTAACATCCCGTATAATCGTAGGACAAAGCTACAACTTCTCCGAAAGATAGATAAACGGATACTCATGGGGTGCTTGTCCCGGAGTTTATGGTTCCCATGGCATGGCAACAGTGATGCTCTGCAAAGAGGTTAACTACTATCTACAGTATGATCAACGAGATCCTTAACCAGACAGTCCGCACCGATTCGGAGCCTCCCGTGAAGTTGCCAGGTCTGACGTCTCTTTGGAACAGATCCTCGCAGAATGGTCACTCTGCTCGGAAGAATCAATGGACAATCGTACATAGCTTCTATGCGGAGATGGGCAGATTTGTTATTGACAACGACGATCCCATGAGGAAAATTTCATCCTAGGTTCACCGCAGCTCTCGATAGCTGCCGAACTCATTAGCATAATTGGTCGATTTGTTCTGTCCGAGTTGTCAAGTCGGCGACTTGGTCAATCAGACGGCTGAATTGGTCAACCGGACATCCGACTCATCAATCGGATGTCCCATTGGTGAATGGGACGGAATTGGTCAATTGGTGTCCGACTCATAAAGCCACCCAAAGCCATCTACCCCGCTTCTATGAGTTTATGGGGGTCAGCGCCATCCCCACATTTCTTTTCCGCCTATTACCGGCTGAATACCATGGTGGAACTGTGAGAACTCTGGGAGGCACGGTGAAGCTTATAGATTAAATGCTAGCTAGAATGCGTCCTATATACATAAAGACGCGGAATTGAGAATTGAAGCTTATTAAAATTGGTGAGAGAAAATTTCCCCGCTAGTGATCCCGTGCGGCGAAATAGGGGCAATACAATTTAGGCGGCTCCTATTCGCACGGTTGGGAATGTCTTTGGTAATTACGACATCGTACACCCCACGCATATCCCGTGCGTCCCACAGGAACTCACGAAACATCTTATGTTCACTAATGTGAACACAAGGGACCACCAGCGATGGGTACCCCTAGAATTTCATACCAAAATAATAGCTTTAGATCAAAAAGTGGCACGGGACAGACACGAGCATGCACATGAGATCGAGCTTGAGGAAGCGATAGCAAGAAGAATTGTATATTATACTAGGTGCGGAACTCATGGAAAAATTCTTCTATTCATCTACTAATCCTATGGCGCTTCTAGCTACTTTTGTAGTTCTAGAGTGGAGGGCGGATTGCTCCCAGAAATGCTCTACAAACGAGCGGATGCCGCTGATATGCAACACGGCGGAGTCATTAATCGTCAAGCAGAAAACAACGATCCTAAGCGTCAAACATGTCACCGGAAACTGAGCATCCGCGGATCCATGCAGCATGCCGCCGGCAAAACGGCTTCCACAAACAACAAGAATGACAGGGATAAACCTGATAGCGATGAGGTTGGGTCGGTAAGTAAAGGTACATTCCGACTAGGTTAGAGGCTGTGATTTAGATAGCTCGGGGCTTACTCTAATTAAATTGTCCTTCGCTTCATGACTCGGATGCCGATTGACCAATTCCGTCCGATTGATCAATTCGCTGCCCAATTGACCAAGTCGCCAACTTGACAACTCGGACAGAACACTACTGAGATCCAACAACAAAATTATCCTACTACACGAAAATAATATCATCAAGTAGATGAAACGCTAACTACCTTCTACCAAGAGACCTTGCGTAGCACAGGAGCATTCGCGGCGGGAACGTGCAGCGCAAGCGTCCTAACACACGAATAATCTCGGGACACGCAAGCCTCCTCCGAGCTAGCTGGTAAAGAAACAGACACTCTCCACCCCCCCTTCCCCCCCGTTCATTGCGCCCAAACCAAAACCCAAATTAAACAATTAAAAAGTCGACAATTTGCTCTACCATCCGGAAAGGGCCCCTACCAGACCATTCAAAAAATGCAAAAGTAAACTGTGTCATGACATTCAAATCCAAGTACTATTGTTAGATAGACGGATAGATTAGGTAGATTCGGCCCGTAACATATAGGATCCGAAATATAAGTGCTTTCCTACTTGAAACAGCTTCAATGGGCTACAACACGTGGAACACGGGACTCGACCGCACCGATCCGCCTGGATGACTCTCGGCCGTTGGTATTGTGACATTAGCATTTCCCACAAACTCCACTGCAATCAGCGAGGCAGGTTGATGTGACTATTGCCAAACTATGTATAAAAAAAGCAAGCATTTTCGAAGCCTTCGTGTCCCACTCGCTGTATAGAAGATACTGCCTGGTAAGATTTATAACCCGGTTTAGACGATAGCGCTGCTGCCGCTAGTTCGCTGCTGGACTTTCTCGAGGTTAACTATACGATTGCTGGATCAAGTGCAAGTGGTTGCATCGTGCGTGTGGGAAATGCTAATACCACACCCATGGCAGTATCTAGCATCACGGGCCCGTGGCAATATCAACGGGCCGCCGGTATTTCCACACCCCTTTTTGTTACGGCCACACCCCCGGAATGGTACAGCCACACCCTGCTGGGGCGACAATAGCCACAGCACAACTACCTATCAGGATATTATTTTCTACGTCCTCCATGTTGTTTCCGCACTCGGTGCAGAGTTCTGTCTCATCCGTTCACTCCTTTAGGGGTTGTCGTCGGCAGAGAGCTGCTCTCCGGATGTGGCACTTGGGGCCTCATTGGGTTCCCATCTCTATTAAGCGGTAGCCTAGCCATAGGTGGTTCTCAACCAAGTGATACACCCCACTTAGGCACCCCACCTAAAACTGCCGTCATCTCGCACTTCCGCACGACTTCCACGCACCATGTCAAGGTAAATTCTAAATATATCATTAGTCAATTGGAATTAGGCGACCGGTATTACGACAGGGCAAAATGGTGACCCCACAGGGTAAAATGGTAACCCCACAGGGTCCCAGTTAAGCGGTGCCTAAGTTAGTTAAGGAGCTCCGCGCAACACCTGCAATAATATGATCGCAACACGCCCTCCAGAACCCCAACAAACAGAGGATTACATATAATTCCACTGACTGTCCCCTCCGGACCGCTGCCCAAGTCGCTGCCTGCCTAACCACAGCCTCACTCCAGGTGGCCACCGGTAAGCAGAGAGTGACGAACTCAGTTGGACTCTTAACCAGAAATAGGCATGGGGTGTGGTTATACTAATGTGTGGGGTGTGGCCGCACCAAAATGGGGTGTGGAGATACCGGCGGCCTATCAACGGCCTCATTCTCTCTTGCAGCAAAAAAAAAAAAAAATCAAAATCCCCAAGAAAACGCTTTCAGGAAGCTGCCTGCTTTTGTAGATATTGGGATATGCTGGTAATCTCCTCCTCCGAATAAGTCGACTCACGAAATCGTCCAAAGCTACGACTTTTCAGGAGGAATTTGTTCTCGTCCAAGTTGTCAAGTCGGCGACTTGGTCAATTGGCCGTCCGACTTGATCAACAGGATGTCCAATTCATCAATTGGGCATCCCATTGGTGAACAGAATCGAATCGAGGCTAAAGTTGATGTGGCGGGTTAGGCTTTATGCCACACAGTGCCCCACACACCTTTTTGGTTCGGCCGCACCCTTTCGATTTGGTTCAGCCACACCCCCCCTTCCACCAAACTTACAAACGCCGCATGACAAATTAGGAGCTCTGGATTTTCTACATAATGCATATAGATTTCCAGTATTTCGACGGCGAATTGAATCTTGAAATGGGCAGTCGACAAGCCTGGAGGTAGGTTCGCGCATTCCAGTTCCTATAGACCCTCGGTTTCTGTTGGGGTTTTCGTGTCGCTGCCTATTGGGAGCGTTGTTGTCTGCCCGCGGAGTCATTGTTGCCCATATGGCAATGACTCGTTGGTGACTCTCTCCCTGAGTCATAGAATATCCCTAGTTATTTACAGCCTTCAAGCCGCTGGACGGGACATATTCGCAACTTGTTTTCAAAGATTTGTTTTTATCAATATATAGTTTTTCTATTTTAGGCGATGTCGCACAGCTGACGCTAACATTGTGATCGCCGAGCTGCCAAGCGTCTACCATCAAAGTTGATCTGGCTTGACAGGAAGACCCTGACCCCTTGACCTTCTACTTCCGTCGCCTTTCGCATGCAGTTAAGTTTGCTTTTTGCTTTTTGTTTTCTGTTTTGTTCTGTATTGGGATGTGATGCGGGTTGGGCAGTTTATTCAAATTGAAAATTACAGGGGTGATCTGGCTGGCTGGGCCGGGCCGAGCGGTTGGATAGAGTGCTGATTTGATGGTGGGGAACGATGCGAGACGGGGGTTCGGGAAGGAACAAGGAAGCGCGATATGTATGGTAAGGCTACAGGACACAAATTCTCCATGTATATTACTCCGCCCGCCACATTCCATCAAGTATTTTAACGGACCGTGCACTTTGGCAAATAACACGGAAATGGCGGATCGTGCGGCGCCCGGAGGTATTGTCCGTTCGACAAACCTTGGCA
Source organism: Sabuloglossum arenarium (assembly GCA_022345705.2). NCBI lineage: Eukaryota > Fungi > Ascomycota > Geoglossomycetes > Geoglossales > Geoglossaceae > Sabuloglossum > Sabuloglossum arenarium. The sequence goes on from JAJDMY020000302.1 coordinate 24,040, forward strand.
GAAAACGCACAACCCCACCAAAACACATGCAACGAACCGAGTGCTTGCGCGTGACGACTGAGAAATTCTTTAGCACCCAATTGCATCTCTAGTATCTATCACCAGCCTTATTGAGTCGGGCCGCGCTCACCAATTACATCCATTCACCTACGAGGTAAGCTGCCTTGATTCGTTCTTGGTGGTCCCCCGCCGCACGTGCATTTGGTTTTTCTTCTTCCCTGCATACATACTAAGGCAGGCCTACTGTAGCTCCTCGTTCCATGAGAGCAAGCAACCCTGGCAGAGATTTTTTTTCTTTCCTTTCTGTTCCGAACAATCTAGGAGATCCTTTGTTGGGGTGCATTCTTTATATTAAGCCGTTCCTTTTCGTCCATTCCTCCCGTTTCCAACCCTGAGCAAGGGAACAGTTGCCCCCCACAGCCCACCCAAGCAACCAAGACCAGCTACCAAGACGAACTAAGCAACTAAGCCATGCACCCCCTCATCGCGCTCCTCCCCGCCCTCGCGGGCACGGCCTTGGCACAATGTCCGTACAACATGGCCGCGCGTGGCGAACCCGACGAAGGTCACGCCAACCTCCGTCGCGACAATCATGACGGGTCGCCGACGGAGCAGTTCTTGTCTCAGTTTTATGAGCAGGATGGCCAGGGGACGGTGTTGACTAGTGATGCGGGAGGGCCGATTGCTGATCAGAATAGCTTGAAGGCTGGGGCGCGTGGGCCGACATTGCTAGAGGATTTTATCTTCCGTCAGAAGATTCAGCATTTTGATCATGAGCGGGTCCCCGAACGCGCTGTTCACGCTCGTGGGGCAGGTAAGACAAGCTTCCCATTCCCTTCGCTTGCTTTGTCAGTTTGTCGTCATTGCTGTTTCGTGTGGCGTGATGACTAACCGGGTTCCGCTCTGATAGGTGCCCACGGAACCTTCACGTCATACGGCGATTACTCCAACATCACCGCTGCGTCGTTCCTCGCCGCCAAAGGCAAGCAAACCCCTGTATTCGTCCGCTTCTCCACCGTAGCGGGGAGTCGTGGTAGCGCGGACACAGCGCGTGACATCCATGGTTTTGCAACTCGGTTCTACACGGACGAGGGTAACTTTGGTAGGCCCTCCTCTCCTCACTGCATCGAGGGCATGGTGATCAGCTAGCTAACAAGACACAACGACAGACCTCGTCGGCAATAACGTTCCCGTCTTCTTCATCCAAGACGCCATCAAATTCCCCGACCTCATCCACTCCGTGAAGCCCAGCCCGGACAGTGAAATCCCTCAGGCCGCCACCGCCCACGACACTGCCTGGGACTTTTTCAGCCAGCAGCCCAGCGCTCTGCACGCGCTCTTCTGGGCGATGGCTGGAAATGGAATCGTTCGCTCATTCCGCCACATGGACGGCTTCGGGGTGCACACGTTCCGTCTTGTCACCGATGATGGAAAGACTAAGCTCGTGAAGTGGCACTGGAAGACCCTGCAGGGTAAGGCTAGTCTCGTTTGGGAGGAGGCGCAGGTTGCGTCCGGGAAGAATGCTGACATGCATCGTGGGGATCTCTTCAATGCGATTGTGGAGGGGAAATTCCCGGAGTGGGAGGTGAGTCACCCCCTATCTATCCCTTGGCTCGCCACATGACAGCGTACTGATGAGAAACCTACAGCTCGGTGTCCAAATCATGGAAGAATCCGACCAACTCCGCTTCGGCTTCGACCTCCTCGACCCCACAAAATTCGTTCCCGAGGAACTCGTCCCCGTCACCCCCATCGGCAAGATGACCTTGAATCTGAACCCCAAAAACTACTTCGCCGAGACTGAGCAAGTCATGTTCCAACCTGGGCACATCGTTCGCGGCATTGACTTCACAGAAGACCCCCTCTTGCAGGGCCGGCTATTCTCCTATCTCGACACTCAGCTAAACCGCAACGGTGGCCCGAATTTCGAACAGCTGCCCATTAACCGCCCGAGAGTCCCAATTCATAACAATAACCGTGATGGCATGGGCCAGATGTATATCCCACTCAACACCGCTGCCTACACGCCCAACACCCTCAACAGCGGCTTCCCGCTCCAAGCCAACGAAACTAACAATAATGGCTTCTTCACCGCCCCCGGCCGCACCGTAACGGGAAATCTCCTCCGCGCCGTCTCGCCCACCTTCGCGGACGTGTGGTCGCAGCCCCGTCTTTTCTACAACTCCCTCGTCCCCACCGAACAACAGTTCCTGATCAACGCGCTCCGCTTCGAGACCTCGCATCTCCAGTCCGAGACCGTGAAGCAGAACGTCATCATCCAGCTTAACCGCGTCGACAACGACCTCGCGAGTCGCGTTGCGAGTGTCATTGGCATCGCTGCCCCCGCCCCAGACCCGAAATTCTACAACAACAACAAGACGGCTTTCGTCAGCATCTTCAGCAAACCCCTCCTCAAGATAGATGGCCTGAAAGTCGGTATCCTCGCTTCTACCACAGCTGCCTCTTCCCTCACACAAGCCGCTTCTCTCAAAACCGCCTTCACGAACGACGGCGCTGACGTCATCGTGGTGGGCGAGGTCCTCAGCTCTGGCATCGATCAAACCTATTCCGCTGCCGACGCAACTGGCTTCGATGGAATCATCGTCGCTGATGGCGCTCAAATCATCTTTGGGAATAACTTCACATCCACTCTCTTCCCCGTCGGTCGCCCGAACCAGATCCTCACTGATGGGTTCCGCTGGGGTAAACCAATTGGCGCGCTAGGCAATGGGAAGGACGCATTCGGTAATTCTGGTGTTATTCCAGGACCAGGTGTGTTCAAAGCCGACTCGTCCGCGCTGGGAAGCTTCGTCAGCACTTTTGAGGGTGGATTGAAGACGTTTAAGTTCTTGAACAGATTCCCGGTTGACAGCAGCTAGGCGATTGGTGATGGATGGGTTGGGGAAAAAAAATTTTATTACTAAGGATCTTTTTTGGGTGCAGTCTATTTTCTCATGTTTACATATTAATAATTAATATAAAATAGATAATTTCAATATTAAATGACGGTTTAGATGGATACACACATACAATTTTTTTTTTTGCTTTGCGCGTGGTGTTCTCTTTCCCAGCACTTGCTTTTGGAGGTTCGGAAAATCAAGGCATCCCCGATATGTATATGCCCTAGGCGGTCAGCCCGGTACACAAGCCTATGAATACGATGTTTCGGCTGTGCTATCCGAACGATTTCTCTTGGTGATTCGTGGTGGGGCAAGTCGTCTGTAACCATGTCGATGAGACTTCGTTATTGGCCGCCACAATTATGCGGCCGATGGCTCTATTCCGAACGCTCTGCATTAACTTTATTCTGCCCAGAACAACGCGGGGCTGAAAAATTCCGCTCTCTGACCCGGCTGCTCATTTCCATCCCAACGGCTTCATCAGCTAACTATCTGGGCGGGATCACTCTACTCTGTATTGTCTACTGAGACTTTGCTCGAACGGCGCGAATCTATATCCTTACATCTTGCCATGTTCCGACGCTCGAGCTGCCAAACTTCTTCCGTTGCTTATTTCCTCTTCTTGATCCTCTTCCCAAGTCTCGTCAACGCAGACGTCGACTCGGCGCGCAACAACTCTACGAGTCCTTCACCTCGTCAAGGGTGGACTGTATCGCCAAATGGGCGAGGTACGATGGATATAATCTGGTCTTGTCTCACGACATTATTCATCTGCGTTTGGGGGTTCGAACCACGCCTCCTGAAAGAAGTGGACGTCTCCATTGATCACGTTTCAGCAGGTGTCTTCATCTCAACTTGCCCGGTAGGAACGAATCCAACACTAAAATCTTCATTCGGAAATTGGGATGGTGAATTGTCTCCGCTATCGCTCCCGAACTTGTGGTCATTCTTGCTGCTGATCAATTCATCATCGCGTGGTGGCATTCCACGGACATGCGACGACGGGGCTACGGCTTTTGGACTATGACGCACAGCTTTGCCGGATTAATGGGGGCCATCACAGCCAAAGGCTCGAACAAGATAATTGATTTACTGTCGGTGAGGGACGTCAAGAGCGAAAACCTGCACTCCTTAACCCTCCGAGCGATTCGCGATAGGAGCAAGTCCAATAACTTTGTCAAAATCGTCGCATGTTTTCAGATCAGCTGGTTGATAATCCAGTGCATCGGTCGACGGATCCAGAGCCTGCCCATCACCCCTCTCGAAATCGTTACGATTGCTTACGCAGCGAACTGTTTTCTGATATATGCGCTTTGGTGGCAGAAGCCCCTTGACATTGAAGTCCCATTTGAGATCGACGCATGGACCACAGTGAAGCATCCGGTGGGGGCAGAGAGGGTGTCGAAGCGGGTGTCAGATTGGACGACGATGTCGAAACTTCCAAAAGACACCGCCGATGAGCTCATTACATTTGTTCAGGCCAGGAAATCCGTATTTGCTTCTTTGAAGGTCTTCGCCTTGCGCTTCGAGAGGGATGATAGAGGCTTTGGTTGGTTCTTTGGCGTCGTGTCAGCGACCTTGTTTGGGGCCATCCATCTTGTTGCGTGGAATGGTGACTTTGCGTCTCAGATGGAGAAACTGTTGTGGCGTATCTGTGGTTCTGTGGTGGTTGGAGCTCCCATTTTGGTTGGAATTGCTGGAGCATCGAAGTATTGTGAGGGATTCGCCGTTTGGGTCAATCTCCCCTTGGCCGGAATTTATATCATCTGCCGCTTGTATCTCATGGTTGAGCCCTTTGCCAGCCTCCGATCCTTACCCGTCGGCGCATATGACACCGTTCAGTGGGCCACATACATTCATATTTTCTAGTTTTCAAGCCCCTACCATATATCTCAGCGCAGACCAAACGATTTTTATCTAATATTTCTCTATATCTAATTGAATTTAGAATTGCACTACGAAAGGAATCTTCCCTTAAGTAGACAACGCAGTTTGGATAAAGGGGTGTAATCAGACCCGAAAACAAAGTGTTGTGTTATTGTATGATGACCAGGGAATATTAAACCCACTCTATACTCATTAACCACTAGCCTCGGTGAAACAAAACCCCTATTTGTCGTAGAAACCTCAAGCCAGGATCTCACTGGCCTCCTGATTCAGGGGTGATGGCAATAATTTCCAACGACTCTCTCCCGTGGCACACCTTCAACAGTAGTTACGAGGAGAATAAATATACGGCAAAGACCAGAGATGAAGTTAGATTATGTGCTTGTCGATCCCGAACATGCATGGGCTTTTTTAACTGCTTAAAAATTCCCGGGGGGGCAGCTACATGTGTTGTTTATAGAAGGTTCCACGTTTGACGACGTCATGCATTGCCGGATCTCTCACTTTGTTTGTCTTGGTGCATACCCGTTGTTTCCACTCGCCTCTAGAGCATTTCTAAAGCGGTCAGATTGCTCACTTCGTTCTTTATTTCTAGCACTATTAAAGTAGCTAGAATTCCCGTAGAGTTAGATGAAATGCAAGCTTTCATTCCCATCGTTCTTCATACAGAACAACAATATGAGTGGCATATACATTGCACTATTTGATCTAGAATACTTTGTTTGCTTTATTGTTCTTCCTTGAGCCGATTCCGGAGTTTGGACATGCAAGCATAGAATCTTCTACGTAACGCTCGCTTTTCAGTATTATGCAGTTCTTAGGTAGGGCATATCTAGAATGCTCGAAGGGGGGGTTTGGCCTTGCAGTTTCTAGAAGGCCGGTGATTGACTACTGTTGTGTAATCTATCTATTTAAGGAAGGGCTCTGAAAATTTAGCTTTGGGAATTAGATCAGGGTTATTTGTTTTATGTTAGGTATGCTATTAGGTCGAAATCACTGCTTGAGATTCATTTTTGTTGGAAAGACTACATGGCGTATTCGGTGGAATACTGTGCGGGTTGAACGTGTTTTGGTCCTCTGTTCGTGGGGCGTGTTGCGGTATTCATTAACTAGTCTAACCTAGGCATCGCTTTAGCACAACTAGCGCCCTTTGGGGCTACCATTTTGCTATGACGTAATACCGGTCGCCTTCGAAGTGAGATGCGTAACACCTACAACTCCGTGTTAACTGCTAACTACAAACCTTCTACGCCATCCCAATGCTCTACATCTTCACTCCAACTATCAACGATTTCTTCTCTCGGCCAGTATCTGCCATAATCTTTATCTTCATCGTCTGTCGTGGGGATCACTAGATATCCTACAACTCCGATATTCTTGGATATAGAAGTTCGTGAGTCCTGTGTTCTGGTTTGGTTGATTTAAGGTAGTTAGTTACGCTAGGTCTAGCATATCGAAACTAAGTTTTTGGCCTCACAGAAGCAGCATCCACATCTTTTGTAATAACTATCCAACTCCTCGGTCTAGCATCCTACTTCAGCAATCCCGCTGTGCCATGAATCCCAGAGAGGTAAATCCTTTCCCCCTCCTCTTCACTTCATTCCTTGGCCTTACACTCCCCTCCAGTGCGAAGCGGCGGCGGCTGCCCTCGAAGCACGCGCACACCAACTCTCCCTCAGGGTCAAAGCTGCAAGTCAACCATTACCAACAAACCAACAAACCCCCACTCCCAACCAAACTCCCACTATCCATCAGCCGCAGCAGCAGGACGCCCCAGAAACAGTCCGAAGAATGGAGCCCCTGACGGAGCCTGAAGTCAACATGTGGGCCGCGTTGATTATCTTCATTGCATATCTGTTAGTGCTCGCCACTCTACGTGATATTGGGTTTACCGAGTGGCTTTTCGGGGATTGGATTCAAGAGTGGGAAAGAGTGATTTTGGCAGATAATGTCCCATTGTTCTAGGATGCGGATTTGGTGGGATATTCTGAATAATTGAAGGACGGTGGGGAGTTTTTGGGATTAGTCTAGGGATTTGGAGAAGAGTGAGTGCTGCTGTTCTAAAATATCCAACTGGATTATGTGATCCAGGAATCCAGGGGATAGAGAGATGGAATCTTGATACTAGGTTGGTACACACATTTACATGCAGCGACGCTTAACTAGACAGGCTAATACATGGGTCATTTTCTATTCTGTGGCACAAAGAAAGAATCCCTATACCCTCCATATATAATAGGCGTTCACGTTTCATCGCCACACCCCTTTTACGGTATCCTACACTCACATCCAAACGACCATGCTACAGCAACGTCGAATTTCTCTTTCCCCTCATATCTACCCTCAGCATTAGAAGAGCTCAGCCTTGTTGGTTTTCTAACCAAGCGATAAGAGCCTGAGGCCATAACATTAGTTAGGTCAAAAGATAGTATCCATACGTGTCATCTATCCATCTCGTGCCCAACCCCAGTGCACCAAACGGCATGAATTCTTTAACAATAGGATACTTCGGTGGCCCTACTTCGTTAGGGTGATATGCTACCATTAGCTTGAATGAACGGCTTGCGGGTTAGCAATTTAGTTTTGGTTGTCGTATCATTGAGTTGCAAGTACGGATAGATATCTAGCGGAAGCCTTAACTAAAGGTGGCTGTGCTGTTGTGTAGCTGCGCCGAAATTATGTAGCTGATGGTGGCGCAGGGCGACGCGAGGCGAAATGCGCTGCGCGGCTGAAACAAAACGAGGCTGGGGGGATTCCTCCTTTATTGCCTTTGAGCGTCTCTTATCATCACCGCGGCGGTGAGAAGAATATTAGCCATCCTACCTTACCAGTTTCAACGCGTCGATATTCGTTTCGGACGTAGCCTATCCTTAATAGCTAGCTCTTGCGGAGCTTTGCGCTCAAACTTGATTTTCTGGGGTTTCGCACGCGTTCTCTTTACTTGATCCAGCAGGATAGTCCGGCCACAAAATGAATCCCGCTCATGTAGGATGTTCCGCTCCCCTCCAAACGCCAAAGAAGCCCTAACACCCGCCGCTGCAGCACCAATCCACCGACTCCTCACACCCATTTCTCGAAGCTGGCCTCCCACAACCAGCTACCTATGGAACCATCCTCCCCATCCGCCGACGCCGACACACAGCAAGAGTGGAAATAGCGTGGGGGTTGAAATCAGCGATTTTTATTGTGTTTCTGATCTATTTTTTGGTGTTTACTGGGGTGACGTTGCTTGTTCAGTGGATGATTTTGAGGGTTATGGAGAGAGGAAGAGGAGGAGGTGGTATTGTGAAAGGATGACTTATGGAGTAGGATGGCGGGTTGGGTTTTACACGGCAGGAATGATATACGCTGTCAATAGTCTGAACGGCTCAGTTTGGGTTGTTTGGAATTGGAGTTAAGATGGAGTGTTTGGGGAGGAATATATTTTGGAATATCTGCTGCGGGTTTTGTTAGTGGATAGGATGCTATACGAGTATCTCGAGCTGTAGGTTCGAGTGTATGAGTTGGACTGGGCAGTACGAGTTGTCAAGCGATTTGCTTGACCAAATGGATGCTCGGCCCAACGATTGGTCAACCAGGCAACTTTCGTAAACAGGCGTCCAATTGATGAACGCCACGATTCAACTAACCCCTCTGAAATGTAGGGTCCAGACGATTCCCACGAAAATTCTCTTCATCTTTCTCATTTTGCATCCACATGCCAATACGTGATTTCCAGTCCCTCAAAGGATACAAAAATACACACGAGTGGCTGCAGAGGAAGCTGAAGGGACAGCTAAAGAAATGGTAGATGAAGGAAGTAATAAAAACGAAAATGATAGTGAGGGTGATGAAAGTGAGGTAGATGAGAGGATGACGAGACTATTGTTGTTGGGCGCTCGCATAAGAATTTGTAGCATGGTTAGGAAAGAGAGAACCGATGTTGTGACTAAATTGATCATATACGAATTTATTTTTAACTACGCTTTGCAACTCGAGGATCTATTTGCGAAAGTTGCTCTGTTCATCAAATGGCTTTGTTGATCAAGCTTCGCGCTTGACAACTCGGACTGCGATCTCGTTGCTTCCGACCGGACGGCTTCGGCTCCCCACCGGAACCCTCAAGGCGGGGAAGCTTAAAATCTCACACGACAACTCCCTCCTCGCTCCCCACAAAGCTTTCACGATACCTCTTTAATATCTGCACTTTAAGCAGCTATAGGTAATAACATATCAGATCTAACTTCATCTTGCACCAAGATGGCTTCTACACCCGCCACCACAACCGGCGAGGCCAAAGCCCACCCCCGCATCCGCGTCGACCGCCTTGCACATGTCCACTACCAACATCCCTCCCTCCCCCAAGCCCACAAATTCCTCCTCGACTTCGGCCTAACCGTCGCCGCCGAATCACCCACCCAGATCTACTACCGCGGTTTCGGCTCCCAGCCCTTCATCTATGTAGCTGAGCAGTCGCCCTCCAAGGAGAAAAAATTTATCGGCACCGCCTGGGTCGTCGTTTCCCTCACCGATCTCGAAAACGCAAGCCATCTCCCCGGTGCCTCCGGCATCCTGGATCTCAGCTACGCGCCTGGCGGCGGCAAAGGCGTGGTTATCAAAGACCCTAACGGGATGGGCCTGATGTTCGTATACGGGCAAGAGCTAAGGGATGTGGAAGCGACGCCGTTGGCAGAGATCAAGACGAATACAGCGTTGACAAAGGTGAGGAAGGGGCGGTTTAGGAGGTATGAGCAGGGGCCGAGCAGGGTACATAAGCTAGGGCATTTTGGGTATGTGGTCAGGAAGGAGGATTTTGCGAAGACGGTAGAGTGGTATAAGAAGACTATCACGATTGCGCTGTCGGATGAGGTGTTTGATCCGAAGACGGGGGCGGATCAGATGCTCTTCTTCCATATCGATAAAGGACTGGAGTGGTCGGATCACCACGTGCGTTTTATCTCTTTCTTCCCCGTCACTCCCCCCCTACCTTACAACCTCGTTCTCTACTGTCGAATTATAACTATATCCTACTGACTGACTGACTGGCCCGAATATGTTGCAGAGCTTCTTCCTCGTCGCCGGAAAAGAAGGAGAACCAACACATATCCACCACTCCAGCTTCGAAGTCGATGACATGGACACCCAACTCCTCGGGCACGACTGGCTCGAAAAGAAAGGCTGGACAAACTGCTGGGGAATCGGGCGTCATGTCCTCGGTTCTCAAATCTTTGATTATTGGTTCGTAATCCCTTACCTCCCTCTACCATTTAAAACCTCCACACTCACCCTCCACACACATCAGGTTCGACGCTTCCGGTAACATCGTCGAGCATTATTCCGATGGCGATCTCGTGAACTCCGAATCCCCAACTACTAGAGAGGCTGCGGCGCCTGGTACAGTGTTCGTCTGGGGCCCGAATATCCCGCTTGCGTTTTTGACGGGGAAGATTGAGGATGTGGGGAAGGCGCCGAGTGCGTTGACGGGGGAGCCAGCGGTGGGGGTGAAGGAGGGGTTGAAAGCTTGAGTGGGTGATTGATGGGGGGAGGAGGATTGATTTTTTGTTGGGGCGAGTTTGGCAGGCTGCGACGTGATAATGAATCTGATCTTGGCTTCGTGGGTAGGAAGTGAGTTAGCTTATCGTTTAGGATATGGGATAGGATATTCACTTATATATCGAGATTCCTCGTGAGAATTGGAGGATAGGAGCGGTGATGATGGACGCGCCGGTAGAAGTCGTCCCCGTCTACCGGAACACTTTTCATAAGTCTCCAGCGTCACGTAATGGGATGCTATAAGGCTTCGTCCAGATGCTCTGCTTGTTGTCGAAGGCCAATACTCTGCTTGATCAGAATTGTGGGCATGTTGGTGGCCAGTGGACGCATGTGTATCTTGCTGTTGCTGCTCTTGTGTGTCGCGGTGGTCTATTCTTTGCATTGCACAGGTGTGTCCTACCGCACTATTTCAACCCTACTGGATTGGCTCCAATTGTCCGGATGTCGGTTGTCTTTAAATTATGGCCTTAATTCCGCCTCCTGTGAGATAGACAGTGTGTTTCTTGTTCGGGGTGGAGAAAATAGCCCGGTTATCGGCTCCAAGGCAACAACCCCTGAACACACAGCAGTACAGGCCCAGAAATACTGACCAACAAACTAAATTACCTCAAGTAGCTAGTACACAGAGCTAGAAGCGTCAGGGGATGGGCCAACCATTCCTAGTAGTAACACGAGAGGTTCACTTAGGGCAGCGGTCAAACTATGCAGATGAAGCTGTAAATTATTTAATTGATGGTGTGTACTGCTGATGTTGCGTGCCCTGCTCTTAGGCACTCTCAATAGGCATCCAAGCACTGCTAGATAGGTGTCCGCTTAACTGGTGTTAGGTATATGGCCTGCAGACAGTGGATTTTTGCTGGGGTGTGACCTCCGGTTAGAAGGGGTGTGGCCGAACCAAAAGAGGGTGTGCCGGGACCGGCCGCCTTCACTTAATATCCTAGCCATGAATACGGAGGAGGATCATCCGCCACAAGCGGCCCCGTCAGCTTCTTCCTCCTCAGCGTATACCGCATAGTGGGGATCGGACCATATTCCGCTTGAACAACCGGACGAGTTCTGCGTTTCTCTCCCTCTTCCGCTTCCAAGATCTTCCATCCTCGCTCCTGAATCCGCTCCCTCTGATCAACAAGCTCGTGTCTCAGGTCCTCACCATTCCACAACACCTCCACGCGACTACCCTTCCCAACTTCCGCTGTATAATCAACCCGAAGCTTCTCCACCAAGTTCGGCAGATCCATGCTGAAGCAATTCTACTCGGGGTCCTGGTCATCCAACCCGAGTTGCACGCCGGGGAGAAGTCCGTAGTCCAGCAATAGGTTTAGCGTCAGGTTCGGTCCATCCTTATGACTACCAAGTATTGTAAAAAGCGTTTCGATCACCGGGTTGATATTCTCGACTGTCCCCTCCACGGTTGATTCTGGCAAGCGATACAAGTGGGGGCTGGACTCCGCACCGTCGCTCACGTGACATAATGAATCCCCTGAACTCCACTTAACTTATTGTTTTTTCTAATTCGCTACTTCGTAAGAATGCTGAATGCTTTTTCAATTGTTTTAGATGCTCGCCATGAAGTCTACTATGCTAACCAACTAGTCACGTGACTAATCATCCCTGCTCCACGAAGAAAAATCACTGTCGAAACCCAATCAATGCATGTCTTCCGATAAAGACTTGGCTAACTAATTGACGGGATACTAATCGCTAGCTAGGTAGGTGATGATCAACAAAGTGTTTCAGCCGGCTAGATATTTCATTGTAAGTATCCCTGTAAGGGTGTCGCACCGCGAGGCTGTCCAGGCAGTCCAGCTTCAGCCTTGTCACCTCACCCTGCTGGTGCTGCCTAGGCAAGGCTGCTATTATAATAACTCGATCCCGCATCGTCCTTCTTGCTGCGGGGTTTCTTCCATTCGCGAACCAAATATCCTACTCATGGGGTTTTCCTGACGGTTCAAAAAGGAAGACAGAGAAGTCAGTTATACCAGTTACCTTACCCAATGCCGGAGTCATATTGGTTCTGCTGCCAGTGCTCGGAGGGCCCGTTCTCACTCGACCCCACTCTAGCATGCTTCCAATGTCAGCATCCGAGATGTGATTCGTGCCACCGTGATGCGTATGGCATGACAGAAGCATCTGGTTTTTGGCAAATACCTCAGAGTCACTCTTCCTCAGAGAGCGACTCAATTGGTGACCAAAATCCAACTGTTTGGCATGCATTTTCTCCACCCGATAATTCAGCCTCTCCCTCAGACCAAAATCCACGAGTTGGGGATGGGCTTTCTTCAACAGAGCCGCAGACACTTTTGACGCAGCAGGATGATAACCCAGCCTCTTCCTCAGCTCTGCCGCCCGAACCACCACATCAAGAGGCACGTCATCACCTTTATAAAGCTTCAGACTTTCGTCGGCACCACAGAGACGATCTACCTAAGCGTAAAGCCCAAATTCGACTTCAGCAAGACGCCTATGCAAGACGAATAACAGACCCACAAGATTTCGCTTCGACTTGGGAAGGCAAAATGGTCCCTTTCCTAGTGAAGTTTTTACCGAAATGGTTAGAGTCGCCTCCAAAGATGAAACTCAACGAGAGCTATTCAGTGGATGTCTTCGGGTGTGGTAATCCAGGAGAATTGGCAACACGGTGCATCCACATCACAGTCGCGCAGCGAAAGCCTTTTGCTTGGCGCATCCTGGTTGCCGCGAGCATCAGAGAGAAGCTCCCGACTGCTTATAAAGAAAGCACCCGGTTTTTGTTCCTCCAGGGATGTGTAAAGCGGCTAGCGGGAGGCGAGGCTCACAGTGTTAGTGAGGAACGGCCTGGCTATGACTGTGACGCTCACGGTGTCAGCGAGGAGCGACCTGACTACGTCTGCGCCCCAGTACGACCTCACTACATGAGGTCTCCTTCAGTTGGTGCTTCCATTGGCGCAGAAGGAAATACAGTCACATCAGCTACCTTCGGAGGACGGATTGTGCTTCAGGATAACAAAGGTATCGATGTTGAATGCTTTCTTACATGCTACCATCCATTTTTAGATGAGGAGGAAGGGGCGGTAATCACTCAGCCTTCTCCTCAAGAGTCGGTATTGTTAAGAGAGCGGATCCAGATGATCAACGAAACGCTGGCAAGCGGCAAACCTATGCCAGATCATCATGTTTTAGCTATGCGGGAGGAGATCAGGGAGTGTATAGCGATCCTTAGAGCCTACCCAAACCAGATGGAAGAGATGAGACTTGGGTATCTGCTTGATAGGCATGGCTACAAGGCTGATGATTGCCAACTTAACAAGGGAGAACAGGATCAAATCCCCGATCTCTTTAAGGCTAGCGGATTCAATATTCCCTCAGGCGAAATGAAAGTGCAGGTAGAGAGGGACTGGGCCATCGGTATCATCGACAGTTCTAGGAGAGGGAAGAACGCGCTTCCTTCGGCCCAGCAACGCTACTTGACATATCTGACCCATAACCAAACATATTCCTGGATCAGTGAGGATCAGGATATCAACACCTGTCGGGAAGCAGGAGGATTTGAGCCCGGCGCAGAAGCCTATTCAATCGGACGAACCAGTGGACTACAGAGAGGCCGTATCTCTGAGACGCCAAGTATACTCAGATTCCACGACCGCCCAGCCAACTGTTACAACAGAGAGTGGGTTGTGCTGCAACATTGGGAGGATGAATCCAATGTGGGGTACTGGGTCTCCCACGGAATGGCCTTGCCTGGAGACTCCGGATCGTGGCTGATCGGCATGGGTAATGTGCTCTACGGCCTGATCTGGGGTCGTAACTCGGGTTTCGGCGATGGACCTCGGAAGGCAATTTTCACGCCAATTCTCGATGTGTTTGACGACATCGCTGAGGAGCTTGAATGCGACCCCCCCATCCTCCCTCAGCCACCCGAAACTCCAATTCGCCCGCTCGTCCGGACAAAGAAGCGTGACAGCGATGTACTTGATCTCATCGAGCCGCCACGAAACAAATCTCTGTTTGGAGATGGGCCAAAGAGGACTTCGTCTTCCGATCATCGCTCAGATATCTCATTTGACGAAACCAACGACCAGGAAAAACTGTCCGGAACCTCCTTCACCAGACAAGTCAACCAACAGTTCAACACGGCTTCGGCGAGCACATCAGCTAATGCCTCTTTCAATGCGGACCGAGGAGAGATTTTACCTTCACACATTCGTGACAAATATCCAGACGAAAGGCCGTTCCGTTCATCGACAAGGCCAGCCAGAGGCCATCATTACCTGCCTCAAGCTCTGAGGAAGGGTGGCATGGAAGATGGGACGTTTGGGATGCATCTGCTAAAGCTATGAGGCAGAATAGTCTATGAAAAATTGATAATGCCGGGAGGAGGTGGGATGTGTGGGGATCAAGGTAACGACTACAATGAACTTCAGGGAAACATGCTGGTAGTTAGTATTTCTGATGAGGTTACACATTCACTGAAAGAGAATATTTCTTTTTGGATATGATGGTGACCAACCGCCTTCAGATATTGCTTGGATATCTATGTCATTTAGCTATTTATTTATTCGAGCAGACTTCCAAGCAAACACCAGAATTCGTCAAAACAACCCCTCTAGGGACCCGAGCAACAGATACCGATTTCTGCCCTTCGCTTGCCATGAGAATATTCCAAACCGTCAGCCAGCAATATATAAGAACGGTCCCACCTACCAGGTCGTGGGTTGAGTTAGGTCTAACCCCACCCAACCTACCACAGTCGGGATCGACGGGGATTAGACCTAATAGGTCGTTGGGTTTGGCTGGATCCCGACCCGACCCGACCCAATGGGACCATTGCGTGGCGCTTTTATATCCAGGGAAGTTTACCTTTCCTCACTGCTGCCTACCTGAAAGGCTTCGGAAGAACAAGCGAACGAATGAAAAAACGTATGTGTCACAGGTTCGTCCGGCCAGCGCCCTCTAACTATGCTACGTTCGCAGGGCGACGGAGTTCTCACAGCCTTACAACATGCACACGCGACGCCACCAGAATGAAATCCTGGAAGGCTACGGCGCGGTTGGGACCACGGAAGGATGCTATAACACCGCGCGAAGGATGTGTAACATCAGCCTTGTCGTCTTGCTGACCTCCGCTGCTGCCTATATCAACTCGGCCTCGCAATATTCGGCTCGCTGTAGGTTTCTTATCCTTCATCTACCGAACTTTCCATAGAGTTTCCCTGACAGCTCAAATGGGTAAGAATAAAGAGGTGGATTACTGGTTCTGCTGCCAATGCCATACCGGTTTTCCGCTCACGGACTTGCTCAGCTCAAACTGTTTCGTGTGCCAACATGTAAGGTGTTACTTGTGCAACCAGGGAGCGGACCCCGCATATGAGTTAAAGAGGCAACGGCAACTTCCTATTAAAAGAACGGGGAATGGAAATTCCTCCGGAGGAGTACAGGATAGTGATTCGGATATATCGTCAGCTCCGCCCTCTAATCCACATCACCAAGAGCCGGTCCACCGCGTTGTTAGACCTCAGGACTTTTTCCGGTACCAAAGCGACGATCCATCTAGGAAATACCAGAAAATTCGAAGTCAACAACCTATCTATGCTGCACGAATGGCAGATACGCAGGATTTCGCTTTTACTTGGGAGAATCAAATTGTCCCTTTTCTACTGGAGTACCTGCCGAGGTGGCTGAAGTCACCCCAGGGAACACCACATGACGAGAGCTATTCAGTTGGCGTCTTCAAGTACGAACAGGGGGTATTGGCGACCCGTTGTATTCACATCACAGTAGCGCAACGGAAGTCCTTTGCTTGGAGAGTCTTGGTTGCTGCGAGCATCATCAAAAAACTCCCGACTCCATATCGAGCGAACACCCGATTCTTATTCATACGGGGAGGTGTAGATCGGCTAGCTGGATGCTATGCTTGTGGTGTCAGTGAGGAAAGACCTGACTATATTTGCCGCCCCGCACGAAATTTCTACGAGAAGTCTCCTTCACCTGGTGCCTCCATCGGTGCAGAGGGCAATACAACTACATCAGCTACCTTTGGGGGACGCATTTTACTCAAAGACGCAAATGGCCTCTATATTGAATGCTTTCTTACGTGCTACCATCCATTCGAACATGAGGAGGATGGAGCTGTAATCACTCAGCCTTCTCTCCAAGAGCCGGTATTGTTGAACGATAGGATGCTGACGCTCAACGAAAGCTTGGCAGCTGGTCAGTCAATGCCCGATGATATTGTTTTGGGTATGATGGAGAAACTTGAGGAGTGTAAAGATATCTTGAGAACCTACCCAAAACAATTGGAAGAGATGACGTTTGGACATTTGCTTGAGTTGCATGGCTATAGGACTGATGATATCACTACCGGCGGATTAAGTGCCTTCCAGAATGGAATGAAAGCACAAGTTGAAAGAGATTGGGCCATTGGCGTCATTCATAATTCCAGGAGCGGAAAGAATGCATTCCCTCCAGTTCAGCAACGATACCTTACAAGCCTCACCCGGAACCAAGCCCACTCACTCATCAGCGAGGGTCACGACACTAACATCTGTCGAAAAGCTAAAGAAGTCGAGCCTAGCGCGGAGGTCTATTCAATTGGGCGAACCAGCGGACTCCAGCGAGGCCGAATCTCTGATACGCCGTTTGTAATCAGGTTCCCCAATCGCCCAGCCAACTGTTACAATAGAGAGTGGGTGGTATTGCAACATGAGAACGACGCGCATGATGAGGCGTATTGGGTCTCCAATGGAATGGGCCTGGATGGGGACTCCGGATCGTGGTTGCTTGGCGAGGACAATACACTGTGCGGCTTGATCTGGGGCCGTAACAAAGGCTTTGGTGACGGACCTCGGATGGCAATTTTCACCCCGATACTCGATGTGTTTGACGACATCGCCCAGGTCTTCAGATGTGACCGCCCTATCCTCCCTCATTCATTTGAGGTTATTACCAAACGCGAAATAGTCATGCGCCAAGCCATCGACCCACCACGAGATCTGTTCGGGGAGGGATACACGGGAACGCCATCGTCCATATCTCTTGACCATTACACGCTCCATCCAGATGTCACATACGGCAACCTAGGAATGCCTCCTAGAACCTCGCCCGCTAGGCAACTCGACGAGGAATTCGACGCCATGCAGGCCGAAAACGATGACTCCTTCAATGCAGACCTGGAAGGGTACTTCGATGACACGCGTCCAAGTGGCTGACCTCTCCGTTCACCGACGGGGCCACGCTGTCGTCTCGCGACTTCGGGACGGGAGGGGCGGTATGCATAGGGAAGTATGTAGTGGTAAGCGGCTGGATGATGGGGGGATCAAGGTGATGACTATTAACGACTACAATGAATTTCATTGAGATGTTCTGATAACCAGTGTTAGTGGGATCACACATTCATTAATATTTATTTTATTTTTTGGATACGGTGGAGACTACTGAATGCTCGAATATGTCATTTAACCAGTTAGGATGTTGGAATGGAACGGCCAAAGAGTTGAATTGGAGATAGGGCGAAGCCCCCCTAGTGAGACTGCGCCACTGCCAAGATGTCATTCTAACAAGGATAAACCGCAGCTCAACGGCAGTCCAACTATCCTACCCGACGGCATCGAGGCGCGAGCCGTGAAAGGGCATCATCGCGAGATGAAAACGAAAACTGACGGAGAACCTACTCTCCTCATCTCTAAAACTAAGACTAGCGTGACAACAAAGCGAGGCGGAAACCACCATGTCGATGACGATGTATGACGTCACCACAAACCTACTCGTTCATATAAACCAACATCTTCCAAACAAACCACAACCACAAAATTGATTCCTTTGTCAGCGGGGAACTTGGTCCCGACACACCCCAAAATCGTTCAGCCACACCCTCCCTAACCAAAAACAGTTAGCGAGCCATCCCATCCCCCACTAAAATTCCACTGCATGCCGATAACACACCTAATTCCAGTTAAGCAACTACCTATCCAGTAGCGCCCAAGTACCTGTTGGGGTTTCTAGACCCGCACCATCATCGCAAGACCACAACGACAAGTGAATTTCTATGCTAGCTTGGCTCTTGCGATACGCTTAATTTATCTTTTCTGAACAAATAAAATATTCTCGGCTTGTTTTAGTGGGGTGTGGCCCGGGCACATCCTAGAAGGGGGTTGATGGAGGGGTGGATGAGAGAGATGCATTGATAACCTCTCCGATCTCACTAGTCT
This sequence comes from Sabuloglossum arenarium, assembly GCA_022345705.2. Classification (NCBI taxonomy): domain Eukaryota; kingdom Fungi; phylum Ascomycota; class Geoglossomycetes; order Geoglossales; family Geoglossaceae; genus Sabuloglossum; species Sabuloglossum arenarium. The sequence goes on from JAJDMY020000302.1 coordinate 42,542, forward strand.
AATAAGGAGGGTTTTGCGTGAGCTCGCACGTACGTACATACATATCCATTAATCATCCATCCATTATTCACTTGGTTTCCTCCTTCACACGACACATTGATGATTGATAAGAAACGAAAAAAAAAAAAACGGCTTGGGGGTGGGGTAGGATGGGGAATGAGATGATAAAGGAGAAGTGGAAGGGGGATGAGGAATAAAGTAAGATGGGATACTATTTCTGTCCTCAACAACACGAAAAGAAGTGTTTCAATCATCTCCACACACAACCCCCTCCATTATATATTACCCTTCCTTCCACCCATTACATACCCTCCAAAACCCATAGACTAAATTCCTCCTACAACCACGATCAGCGAAACGACACCCCCAACAACACTCCACAGAACCCACGCTCCCACCCTCTCCCTCCCCACCCCCATCGATGCCGTCTGCAACACGATCTTCGACGTCGTCGGCGATGGCGACTTAATAATCAATGGCGTTGCAGTGGTGGTGTGGGTAACCGGCGGGATGAGTTTCGAGGTTGTGGGAATTGCGGGGATGACGGCGGGAGGGGGAGTAGGGGGTTTGGCGTAGGTGGTGGTGGTGGTGAATTTGGGGGGGGAGGGAGTGGGTTTGACGGTGGTGGTGTATTTGGGAGGGGAGGGAGTGGGCTTGACGGTGGTGGTGACTTTGATGATGGGTGTGAGGGTTATGGTTGTTTTCTTGGGGGCGAGGGTGGTGGTTTTCTTGATGGTGGTGTTGATGGTTTCTTTCTTTGTGGTGGCTTCGGGTTTTACGGTGTACTTTATAGTTGTGGTGGAGGTTGCGGGGTGGGTCGCGGAGGGCGTGGTTGATGTGCTGGTGTGGTTCTAAAACGTCAATAGGCCAACTGTGTTAGTGGTCCTGACTTTGATATGGGTTATGTCTATCAACTAAGCTTATCGACATACCTTCCATGGCGACTCCATCTGTGCCATGGCATCGCTCGCAAGCGCGAGGAGTAGGAGGGTTAGGTAGCCTCGGAGTAGCATTGTTGTTATCGTTGCTGTTGGCTGATGCGCGATATGTATAATAAGGAGGATTGGTAGCTATTGGATATAGCAAGGTGTAGGAGGAGGACCGGTGTGATAGGATGCCGGAACGAGGGACCACGAGGGAAGTAGCGAGGGTAAGGGTAGATGTATGTGAGGTACAAGTAGGGTTGATATATCGAAGGAGCGACCTCTCTTTCCCGACAGCGACAGTACCAATGTAACTAGACAGAATCCGCTTCTTTTCCGAATCTCGAGCTTCAACGTAACCAAGGGGAAAGGGTATATCCCACCCATTATATGTACCTGCGATAACGACATTCTCAACTATCATCGCACCCAAGTGCCTCTCTCTCTCACCCGCACATCGGTCGGTGGGCACGCAATTGCGAGAAGTCGTGCGTGCTGTGCCGCACCCAACCTGCAAGCGGGCAGCAAGGAAGACGCAGCATGCGTCGTCCTTGCATAAGCTACGCAAGCAGGCTCATCTCATGCGTCGTCCTTGCATAAGCTACGCATGCAGGCTGAGGAGCTGGGAGGAGGAGAGTGAAAGGGTGGACGCTCACCTTGGTAGCAGACAGCCCGGATCGGTCCTTTATTACTCCCTCCAGAAGCAGCATAGCGTACTCTAACCAGCGGGATGAAAGCGATCAATCAATCGATTAATCATGCGCGCCTGGCCAATGACCGCTCATCGTCAGTCATGCGTGATACAAGGACCGCTCCTCGCTCCAAGTAGGGTACCCCGCCAACTAGGATAAAACCTAAAACCGTTGGCAAAGTCAACGTTAACTTCTGCCAACTTCTCCCTCTCCTCTCTTTTTCCTTTCTTTTTGAGAAGCGCCTTGAAGGGAAAAGTAGAGGATAAGATAAAGGAAAAGTATAGGACAGGATATCCAGCTCGTCAACGTCAATGCGCATGACGCAATCCTGTTGTGTTGGAACCGTCCGCGGAAGCTTATCTTTGGCAGCCTGTACGCACACCGTCTCGGTCGCCAAGGACGGCCGGCCCCACGCAACGATGGGAACATGAAAAAGGTTATTCCAAACCTTGAGCTTAAGAAGGTTCTTCGCTCGCACTCTGACGAGTTCATTCGGATAAGCTCGAAAATCCTGGTTGCCCCATGGTGGCTATTCTATCCCAGCAGCGGAATTCCTCTCTTCTCCACTCCACCGATCTCCCCATCGCGAGCCAAAGCAACCAGACATAAAAGAAAAGAAAAAAATTAGGTTCCACGATAAGAAGGAAGGACGGAAAATTCTCCCGCTCCTGCTCCACGTGTTGCCATCCACTGGCCATCGGATAGCGGGCATTGAGATACCATGGTTTGGAGTGGAGGGATTTGTACTTAGCGGAGTTGCCACACTCACTGTCAGGTTCAATTTGACAAGGGGTACAAAACTGAACTGGGTATCTTTTCATCCGACCGTCTAGGCAGCAACGAAAATGTATCTCTCGTAAGTGCTTCATGTAACCATGTATGTATTCTATGTGTACAACACGCTCGCAACATGTATACCGCGACAAGGAAGAAAACGCCACATTTCCAAAATGTGGTTGAGTTCCGCTCGGTGGTGGGGGGACCGGACCGGGTGTGTTCAACGGAAGTCGGAACTCTGACATCCTACCGACCCTTCAACGCCAAAGTAGCCAGAGGACACATTACTAGGATTCTGGATATATCAACAAAACAGTTTAATCAGAAAAATTCAAAAAGCTAGGATACATTGTTGGGAAATTGAATGGGAGCTGTGGAACAGAATTAGGATGGAGAATTCGGAATCGCGCCCCCGAGGATTCTTCTTCCAGAAGGCCGCCCGCCCAGGCATCTGCCAAGCTCAACCAAGACTCTGGCTTACTTCCAAGCCAGAAGAATTCAAAGTGCGTCTTGGGAAGAATCGGAAACAAACAACCGCTCCTCAGACCCACCACCACAACTCGCCCATCAACTTCAACGATCATTGCAGCGTAAAACATCGCATCGCAGATAACCCAAAACCCAGCCCCTGGATGTTCATCGATTTCAATGTAAATGGATGTTCAGGACCGATCATCCTCTTCCTCGTCTCCAGAACTTTAATCTCCAGCTCCTCTGCCTCCTCCCACCGTCCTTGTTTCCAGTACGTTGACGCAAGGTTGCCCAAGCCCGTCCAGTGTGTCTGGATGTTCAGGTTCTGGAGACAAGTAAGAAGGTCCTCGGTCCCGAACATCCAGATACACTGACAAGAATTGGCAACCTTGCGTCGACGTACCAGGACCAGGGACGGTGGAAGGAGGTAGAGGAGCTGGAGATTGAAGTTCTGGAGACGATGAAGAAGGTCCTCGGCCCTCGGTCTCCAGCGGCCACCTGTGATCGAAAGCACCTATGAAGTTTTCCAGAATCGAGATAACTTCGATTGTATACTGCTGGCGTTCTGCTCGACTTATGCGCAGTTGTATCCAGTCACGAATGAGAGGGTGAAGCGAGAAATGCGAACCCTCTGCGTCGGTATTTAGACTTTCTAAAAGCGAGAGTCTGTGAAATTCCGCAAGAACAATCTGGTATTCGTAGTGATCCCAATTCTCTGACAACGCAAGCTCTGCCATCCAGTGTGGTCTTGCGAACGCACAATAAGATCGGAAAATTGTCTCTGATATCTTCTTGTTGTCAAAGAAACCTGACAGGGTAAGCAGGTGTTGCCCCCTGGCTACTTGTTCAAACGACAAGGACAACTTAACGATGTTTCGGTTTCCGTATCACCAAGTCTTCTCCGGTACTCCCATACCTCCTCCGGTAACTCCCTTAGAACGCGTTCTTTGCGGTTCTTGAAATGATCATATATAGCTGAAGGGGAAGGGTTCTGAACTGAATGTAGGCAGCTGCCTGATCGATGGCGAGGGCGAGGCATCCTAGTTCCTGAACTATTTTCTCGCCTGACTTGATTCTCCGATCGGTCTTATCGTACTCGGATCGATGTAGTAAGAGCTCCAGAGCTTCATCCTTCGTCATACGGCCAACCTCGACCATACTACCCAAACTGGTGGAACTCGTATTTCTGCTTGTGATGATTATGGCGCCCTGCCCTCCCTGGGGGAAATAAAATAGTCTTTTATGCCTCTGTGTGGCTGGTCAAAGTTATCAAAAACAATGAGCCAAGGAGTCATCGAACGACGTAACGTGAGTTTGACGAACGAAACGCGAGAAGCCATATCGGGGAATTGTATTCCACATGACCTCGCTTCAGAAATGACTTCAAAGCTCCGCGACAAGGTTTTTGATGTCGAGGCATCCACCCAAACGACGGCCTCGAATTCATCTTTTGCTACCGCGATCTGGCAGCAATGCAATGCAATTTGAGTCTTGCCAGAACCTCACTTCATTCATCCCTTGCTCGACATTGAATCTAAAATATTTGTCTGCTTCCCGAAGCTCTCTTCCGCGCCTACTTTTGAGAAAGTCTCGCGCCGTGCCGACTGTGTCTGTGGCGATCTGACTAAGGGCTTTCAAGATGTCATGGAGCCTCGGGTTGTTAGTCTTCAGCGGCTGGATGATTGTGACTCCAGTCCCAATACTCACGACGCACCCCACAGGTCGGCCTGGCCAAAGTTCGTCCAATTCGTTCATCATATAATGTATGGGGTTGTTTGCTCTATGCCCCCATCGACAAAAGTGGCGCCCGAACCTTTGAAAGTTACGGACTCGAAGAAAACTGGCGCTGCCGAGGTACCCCTAGAGGCTTCTACAATCGTAGTCGTAATTCTGTTGCCGACCGTCTTCGTGGAATAGGACCTGAGCAGTTCATAATTCGCCGTGTCTAAGCGGGCAGCGCAGACAAAACTAAAATCATCAACACGCAAACCATGTCAAGCGGCCACGATTAGTTAAGGGGGGGTCGTACACTCTACACCCAGGACCGTCAGCATCCCTCAATTTAGCGTCCGTGTCCACACTCTGTCGCTCTAGCACAGCTTTCACTGCATTTCCCATCTTCGAGCCTTCAAACCATGAAACACCTGCTTCAGCAGTAAAGTACTCGAGACCGAAAATGCTACTTTGCCTAATTCTGGGAACGAAGACACTTTTGGCAAGTTCCTTGTATGTGTAGATGCAGTCGTCTATAGGCATTTTTAAACGACCAAGCATGACCGCGATGAGACTATAGAGATTAGTGGCATAGATGATAGTTAGAAGGGCTCGAGTCACATACCCTCCTGTGGAAGTTCCAGCAATCAAGTCAAAGTACTCGTGGGGCTGAGCAGACTGGCCATTCTCATTCTCGATGGCGCGGAAAATCTCCTTTAGTATCAGCAGCGAGGTCAAGCCCTTTACGCCACCGCCGTCTGTAGGGTGTAAGTCTTGCACACGCAAGGTAGCACAGATACCGAGGCGTGCTAACCTAAAGACAACGGCGCAAAGGCCTTTTCGGTGACGCGGCCATGTTCTTAACTAACCCAACCCCTCAGTTACTTTAGAGGTGAGCTCTTTTATCGTGAGCTGGCGAGGGTGCTTTACGCCGCCAGTGTAAAACCGGGCTGGGCGTTGGCAGGTTATCACCACCGAATTTGCGCGCCCCAAACGCTCGAGGGTGAGCAACAACCTGCGATCAGTTCAGCGATATAAAGAAAGAGTCCCACCACGGCAGTTAGCCTTTCAAGAATACCGACTGTGGTGACTGATACGATGTGGGAGAACAGCGGTGTGGAGTGAACAGGAAGGTGGGGAATCCGCGTGAGCGGCCTAATGTTCGTCCGAGTACAAGGGAACGATTCAGCCTCGTCATGTGACAAGACGACCTCCTACCGTATATCTATACATACATAGCATAAACATTTCCAGTGATAGCATTATTCTCCAGATTTAAGAAAGCGCTTTTGACTTACACCATCAGATTCGAAAAATCTTGATGATTTTTAGATGATTCTATTCGTGTCAGTGAGGCGAAAATTAATATCAGATTTCCTTGTGGATTTCCTAACTGGAGTTAGGCATATGTTTAACTAGGATTAGGCGAACCCGTGGCGTTACCATTTTTTGCCCGTGGCGTTACTGTTTGGACCCGTGGAAATACCGGTCGCCTTTTGGGTTGTTTTGGCATGTGAGCGCCGTCTCATTTTCGCCTCACTCGTCGCCCCACCTCACTCCACTCCGCCACTCCCCTGACTCACATCATCCGCCTATAACCACGACACGAAACGCCCACAAAAGTTTTCCCGTTCCTCGCTCACTCATCGAAAAGGGTGTGGTTTTTGTAAGGTTCACATTCTAGGATAGGCTATATCGGAATTACTGTTCTCCCGGTCATCTAATCGGTTGCACTGGTTATCTCCCGCCAACGGCAATCATGACATCATCATCACCCGATGTTCAACAACCAACCGCATTATCCTCCGAACCTCCTCCCACGATGCGTGCATGGACACACACACGCGCTGGCGCTCCCAGCGCTGTCCTCTCCATGAAATCCGACATGAAGACCCCATCACTCACCACCCCCACCTCCATCCTAATCCGCATCAGCCACGCATCCCTCAGCTCCGGGGGATCCATCATGCTCCAATTCTGCCCCTTCCTCTTTCGGGGCAGTGGGCCTGCAATCCCTGAACTCGATTTCTCAGGCACCATCATCTCCGTGGGTGCGTCGGTGCCCAAGACTCGAGGTCTCGAGCCGAGGGTTGAGGTGTTTGGGAGTATAGGCGTGGGAGCGAATGTTAAAGCTTGTGTGGGCGCGTTGGCGGAGTATGTGGTTGTGGATGCGCAGAGTGTGGTGAGGAAGCCAGCGGGGATGGGGTTGGAGCAGGCGGCGGGGTTGGGGGTGAGTGGATGTACGGCGCTTGTGCTGGTTGAGCATGCGGAGTTGAAGGAGGGGGATAGGGTGTTGGTGAATGGAGCGAGTGGCGGAGTGGGGTCGTTTGTGGTGCAGATGGTTAGGGAGAAGGTGGGGAAGAGCGGGAGGATCGTGGGGGTTTGTTCCGGAGGGAATGAGGGGTTGGTGAAGGGATTGGGCGCCGATGAAGTCGTCGATTACACACAACACAACCCGCTCCACCAATACCTCGCCACACAATACCCCTCCCCACCCTTTGACGTCATCATCGACGCCTACGGTATATCCGACCTTTACACGCACTCCTCCCCCTACCTCGCCCCAGGCAAACCGTTCGTGAGCGTCGGTATCGCGCATAAGAAGCATATGGTGGCGAGTTTGATGTATGCGGTGTGTGTGATGATGAAGAACAAGTGCTTGCCCTGGTGGCTGGGGGGAGGGGAGAGGAACTATGTGTGCGTGAGTGCGTTTGCGGAGTTGAGGATGTTGGAGGAGCTGGGGAGGTTGGTGGGGGAGGGGAAGGTCAGGACGGTGGTGGATGGGGTGTGGGAGATGGGGGATGTTTTGAATGTGAGATGAGATGCCTTGCGGTGTTTTTTTTCTGGGATGAGGGAACTGATTGTTGGATGATATCATCTAGGCATATGAACGAATACTCAGCCGTCGGACTCGCGGGAAGATCATCGTCAAAATCCAACAAACCACTTAAACCCCCAACCCCGAAACCCTAACTCCACTCCAACAAACTTTTACTACTTACAACCAACACAGCTTAATTTCCCTGCGTTCCTCTCTCCCTTCTCATTTAGCTCCCAGAGTGTAGGAGTACGAGACATATCGCATTAATCATCCCATGCTAATTAACGAATTCTCGTGCGTGGAAGACCTCCGCTCGGGGTTTGCATGTAGAGTGGGTTTTGGCATGGCCAGTGGCAGGACAACCGATGGGGATTTACCACATCAAATCCAGTAATGCCACCGGTTAAACGAACGCATAGTTAACAAACACCAATAGGCTTCCACAATCATGATATCCTAAGACCAAAGCGGAACCTTTTTCCTTTCTCTTTTTCAATGAGTCGAATAAGGTGATTGACCGGTAATGCTATGGCAGTATCAGCCGACGACTAGTTATTCCGTAACTACCGTTATCTAGGCACCGTAGATGGTACATCACTACGTAATTGTACCTACCTGCATAGAGAGACGCGTGGTAATGACTGCTGTGGCAATTGTTCGGGTGGACCGAGACCATTTCACAGGGCTCTCGGTATTACGACACCCTGAAATGGTGCGGCCACACCCCCAAATTGGTACAGCCACACCCCCCGCCTATTTCCAGTTAAGACTTTAAGCAGGTGCGTCAGCATAATCCAGCACAGCGCAACTAGAAGTAGATAGACTTGCTTTAAGCTATAAAGGTTACCAGGCCATG
>JAJDMY020000303.1:0-50589 GCA_022345705.2 Sabuloglossum arenarium
ACTTGGCTAAGCGAGGATGTGCTGCGGTTTTCAGGATTTCTATATCAGGGCGGCAACACCATAGCGAAAGCACCTCCAAAAACGGCTCCCAAAACCTCCGAATCTGGAGGCCAACTTCGCCAGCAATCCTATTTAGGTTGATGAATATGTTTTGGTTCTCGAGATAAATCGCACTCCAAATATCTACGTAATAGAAAAAAGAAAAAAAAAGAAAAAATGGGGTGATTGTTTCTTTCTTCCCCCGTTATCTAAATATGCGATGCGATTTTGGCATTTTAAGTGATTGAGCTGGATTTCCCTTCTTGGTTGGATGAATATTATGTCTGGTGGAATCTAACGCAGTGAAATGGTTTGAGTTTGGCATGTTCGAATTCGAGTTGGTTTAATCAATTGTTTGGTTATTCTTGGATGAATGTTTGGAACTTGTATCGTTACGGTTACGGCTATGGTATGTACATACAAGAACACCCCCCTCCCCTATGGAGGGCGGGAAGAAGAATAAAGATGTCATTTTCGTCAATTGTGGGAGCGGGGGGGGAGGGGAGGAGGCATTGATATTCGAGGGCTTAGTCTATATAATAAGTGCGTTTTTTACTGTGTTATGTGTTAGTGAAGGCTGAGGAGAGTGGGTTTTGCGTGGGCTGTGAGGAAACATACCAAGAAATAATCCGCAACAGGTTTCTTCGCTGGCATGCCCCTACTATCCTGCGGCGCCGCCTCAAAAACCTTATACCTCCTCCCAGGCCCCTGTCTCGCCTGCTGAGCGTGTTGTATCGCGCCAAACACGCCTCCATAACTCCGTCCTCTCTCCCCATTACTCCTCGGCATGATACCTGTGTTACTCCCATCTTCAGCGAGTTCGAGGATGGCGGCGACGTTACCGCAGCGGTAACAGTAGTTGGGGGCGGACCAGACGGTGACGATTGAGGAGTCGAACATTTCTTTGAATCCTTCCATTACGAGTTGGTGCGCTCGTGCGATTAGGGAGAGGTCGTTGCGCCGGTTGAAGTGTTTTACAATGTCGGCGCCGAAGAGGAAACCCGCGCCGCGGGGGGAGAGACCCCAGCCGTCGATTTCTAGAAAGGGGGTTAGTTTGTGAGGGGTTGTTTGAGGGGGGAGTTAGGAGGTACCATCGGGGTCGCTCCATAGTAAGTCGCACATGGCACCTTCGTGGGGAACCTCCTGTTTCCGATCTAGTAAACGTATCTTATCCACTGTCTCCACGAGTGGGCTTAGTCCCCCGTGCACACACAAAACTGCACCCCCACTATCTCTCGATCCCAAACTATCACCTGAAGCGCCTGTCCCTGGCGGGCCCGAAAGTGTTGGTGTTCTCTCAAAGGGAACCGTAGATGATGAGCTGAAGGATAAATCAGCGCTGTCAGGTGTAGGTTCGGGTTCGACAGGGACAGGGGCAGGTGGTATAATGTCTCGTTTGTGGACTCGGGTTACAACTACGCCAGCGGCATTTAGGACTTCAACCTCAATTTCCTCATCTTCGTGTGGGTTAGAAATGTCAGAGTTTCGAGGGGAGGAGAGGTTCATCATCTGGGGGGACGGCGTAGGTTGGACGGTGGACGAGGCACCCATAACGAGGGCTCCTAGGGCTAGGTAATCAAAAACTTCACAACAATAGCTAGGAGAGCAGGGTCAGTAACGCGAACAAAACCGTGGTATGGGAAAAGCATTACCGCCAGACGTTTGCGCTCCCATACTTCCGCAGACATTCGTCATAGAAGCCATAGACCGTTGTGATCTGTCTCGACTCGTGATTCCCGCGGATCAGTGTTATGCGATCTGGGTATCGTACTTTTAGGCATAAGAGAAGGAGAAAGGACTCGAGGGAGTAGAAGCCTCGATCGACAAAATCGCCTAGACATCCATTAACCATGAATGGGATCAGATGGACGAATGGCCGCACCCATAAAGAGGTAGTTCGTATCTGGTACATCGCCACCGACTCGGAAAAGCTCCATCAGATCGTGAAATTGTCCATGGATATCACCGCAGATCTGTATGTGTCTCCAGATCAGAATCTCGACCCTATAAAATTGCCAATGACTTTGTTCGCACTGACTGTAACAGGTGCGTCTACGCCTACGACATTACCCTCCTCGATTAGCAGCTCTCTAGCCTTGTAGCAGAGCTCTCGCACTTGCGGTTCAGGTATTGGGCGACATGCGCGCAGCTGTGCGATAGCCCTTGGAATAGCATAGGATATCAGCAAAGCACACGGAGATAGATCTGAGAAATTGATCATAAGAAAGAGATCTACTGACCGGTCAAGATCGCTCATCTTGACACTATTGCAGGAAGGGAGAACACAGGAAGGGAGAACAGTGGAGTGTTGAGGCGGTTATTCTTGTCGCGTCGCTTCGAAATATCCAAATCGCACTGTCACGTGCTCTTTAAACTCGAATCGATTTTCTCGTTGGGATTGATCCCCCATATTCACAACCAGCGTTCGGAGGAGTTCAATGGCAGATACCACAAGGGGTGAGTGGGATTTCCATCGCTTTAAACCGTTTTATTGATGTTTGAACAATCAGGGGTCTTTATCGATACCAATTACTAATCCCTTCGAGGGAATTCCCCGCAATGCCTCCGCATCTGCATCCTCGATCACGATTGACCACTTCACTATTCACTACGACTCTTCTCACATCTTTTCTGGTTGTTGGATTACCTCATCTACTACCATGTCCATCTGGCCCGCGAGCCGACTTCGCAGACGGAGAGATGCCAGCGTATGGGCAACGGCGGAGAAGACGACGGGCATGTGCTCGGGGGAACGAGGATACAGAAGATTGCACTGTATCTACAAGGAGGCGGAGAAAGAGAGAATGTCCAGTACCAAAACCTAGCGGGTTGGTAGGAGAGATTCTGGGATTTAAGGAGCACGATCAAGAACCGAAAGCAACAGCTCAATCCAAGAAATCATCAGGTTCGGAGTACGAAAGCTACGAGGATAAGGATGCGAGTGGTTGGAGAGGCAAAAAGGTTATCTTCACAGTTCCTGTACAAAGGCCGGGTCCAGATCGATAGCAGATTATGATCGTCTGTTACTGGAAGTATACTACATATTCTAGGACGTGTACATTTTCACCACTGAATGCCATATACTTGATCGCAATGCAGAGTAGATATATATTGGCCTCAGTGTGAGTAAACTGCAGTGCATCTTCTCTGCATTTCCGACCTTCGTCTTTCAAAGTCTCAGCCAACGCCCAGCGAACCGTAACGACCGGTCAGGATTAGCTGAAGAAACTCAACTGCGAGGAGATCTCTCGACAGGAAGACAAAAAAAGCTAAATGAATACGATTGATCGCCATAAACTTTATTCACCCAAAATCGTTGGCTGTGGGCATAGACATACACAATGAGTTGCCTTCATATTTTGGACTTTTCCGGCTAACAAGAACTGCGGGTTGGTTGATTGACTGACGGCTTCAGGAAAAGATTCCCCTCGCAATAAGCCTGTGAAATGGCGATCCTTTGTTTTGCCAGTACATTGAGAAGTATCCGTTTTCGTCTGCGTGCGACTATGAGACAGCTCCCTTTGTCCCTTCAACAGCGCTGCTTCTAGCGGAAAAGTCTCCATTCTTTGTCCTGCTAATTGCAGCAGACAAAAGAGGATTCTTTGGATTTTACTCTCATCACCTCTTCCTCCGCACTCTCTACTTTTCGACCATCATGAAATAGAGCTCGAAAACTCATGTTTATTCAACATTAGAAGAATCTTTTGCAATGTCGAAACGAGCGGCGGAAGACGATCCAACAAAAATTACTGAACCAAAGCGAATAGAAACGGGAAAAGGGATTTTTAATTCTTTTACTGCTTTCCCCACCAACATACTAACCCCACAGAGAGGATCTTCCTCGACGATCAGTCCTCTACATGCAACCGAATTTACTGGACCTTACCTCCCGCACTTCCCTGAGGCCTTGCGCCTAAGCAATGAGGACTTCGCACTGTTCGCTGGGCTGAACTGCTCATACTTCAACCACAGCAGCGGGAACGGGCCAACCCTAAACCATCTCAAGAATCACGCCAGAGCGCTCGCCAAGCTGATCAAGCTGCTAGACTCATACGATGCCACCTCGAGTGCTGACCCTATGGACTGGGTCAGCAAACTCGATAGACCATACCATGTTGACGACGAGGTCCACACCACTCCTCTTGATTCACTCGTCAATAGGGTCGCTGTTGAAGAGAATGCGGATGGCGGCACCAAACTTACGCAAGACTGTGCTCTGAACGAGAAAGAGCCCCCCGCCTGGCGCCTTGCGTCTCACGCGAATGCAATCCTCAAGAAGCTCGACGAGCAGAACGAGCACAGGGGCGGTCTACTCGGCATGCTACCCCCTGAAGGCACACGCGAACGTAAGAGGATTAGCAAGAGCCTCCTAGGTCAATGGCTCGAGTACACCGTGCAACTCAGCAACCGTGTATCGGAACTTGAGCGGGAGGTCGAACACCACCGTATCGTCCTGAGTGGAGAAGCGCTTGTGCCGCTTCAACTCAACCATGCCAAACTCATCGACCAAGATGGTCGCCCGCTGGTGTTCCCACAAGACCGCTATGTTCTAGGCAATCTATCCGAAGAACTCTACAGGCTACTCGACCAGCAACTTACAGGCATACAAGCGGACTTAGAGCGAGCCGAGAATATCAGAATGTCGCAGCTCCACAAACCCGTCGCACCCGACAAGTCAAGTGAACCTCTCAAACGCATCGCTTGGCTGAACGTAACAAGCCGTCTCTACAGAGTCGCCGGCACGCACACGATCTTCATAGTCCCAGCCTTCGCCATCCACCCGAACATAGAAGCCAGCAGGGAAAAACTCGAGAGCGATCAGAAGGCGACAGGGCTGCCTCGATTTTCCCAAACACTGGCTGATACCGCTGACTCTGACTCTGACAACCCTACGGAGGGAACGACTAAAACCTTTGCGGAAATGATTGAGGCCCAAGCCTTTGGCCCTACAGGCGACGAGGCTTCAAGGTGATCGCTTGGCGGCTGTGATGGAGTTGGGGGAATGGGAAGGCTGAAATATTGCTTGTGATGAGGACGGCGTAGAAAAAGTTGATTGGGTAGCAGAGGAGGGGGAAATGAAAAGTGGAGGAACGCCGAGAAAACCATACTACTGCTTTGGGGAGTTCTCTTTTGTTTGGTTGTTCTCAGGAAGAATTTGATATTCGTTTTTCTTTGTGGCTTGCCTTCCTTTCTTTCCTTGTGTGGAGTATAAATATCACCTTTGACGTCTCAGTGCAAACAACGAAACAACGACTAGTTTAAGAGCCATAAAATATATATATTTCTCAACATAGCGTTTGCGCGGGCGCACGATGCACGATATTTTGCTTGCGCTACGTGCGTGCGGCAACTGAGCACAAGATACAAGATGGTTAGTTGTCCTTTCTGCTTGGTATGATAAGAAAATAGGTACATGTACTTGTTTTTTTTTTTGGCAATATTGGTGGATGGGTAAGTCACCACCATGGCGGCTGATATATACTTGCAGGGAGAAGAAGTAGTGTAGAGAAGTCTCTAAATCCAGCTGTTTCAATAGGAACATCCGCGCATGTATTCCAATAAGGCTAGGTTAGTGAATGGCTTGGTATTGATCTATTAGACCCACACAAACCAAGACCTTTCGCAGACACAGCAACAGCCACAAGAAAACATCAAAAGCAATCAACTCCCAAGAGAAGGCTACAGTGGTTCTTGTTTTCTGTTGTCCGTCTGCATCCATCATCTATTTCGGGATCTTGAAATCCTAGGTCTTACTCGACCAGTGTTCTTCAGCCACAATAAAGCCGCGGGCACGTCGTCAGCCTCTCGAAGTTGGTAGGCTGGAATCTGACTGGGGGGTTGGATCTGCAAGAAGCAGCTTTCTTTTAACATCTCGGGAACCTCGGCGAGTTCCTCTGTGTTCGCGATACTCCGTATCGTCACGAACGATTTTTCGCGATCGTTTACAACAATGTACTACACCTCGGCGCTGCTGAGCTGCTCGATTCAGCCGAAATTGACGACGCTGTAGGAGTCGTTGTCGTCCGCGCATTGGCTATTCATGATCAGCCCCAGGCTTATTCCGTACTCTGCGGGTTCCAGTCGACGATCATTGCTTACACGATACGCTCGACAATCTTTTTGAAGAAGTTAGATTTGTCTTTTTATTATAAGTTTAGTATTCAACCACAATGGAGCGCTGGACGAACCCACTCAGTCATCTGCCTCCACTGCCGAAACGGCAGAGTGTCCCTGGTGATCGTTCGGATTACCTACAGATGTGGAACTTTGATGAACCGCCATGGGAGTTACCAGAGACTCGAGGTCAACGTGGCGGACGGCCATTGCATTCGCAAACCTACAGCTCGATATCGCCCTCCTCGTCCAATGACCAACCCTGTCCCGAAATATCCTACTCTCCCTATTCAGCCTCTTTGAGCTCCAAAACACCGTTTGTCTCCTCAGTTCCCGCCCGAAAATCAGTCGGTTCGGCAGCTTCGATATCGAGTGTGACATCGCCAAGATAAGTGCAAACTGCGGCAAACTCACCCCGAATCTAGAGGGTGAGCGATGCCGCCCTGTGCTCGCGTGACTGGGTGAGCCAGTACGCAAACCAGGGAGCGACGCCGCCTTTTGCTCGCGCGAGCCGGGTGAGTTTCAGGTGAGCATGGGTGAGCCACGACTTCATTGAGCTTACCTGCTTCCTGACTCCTTCTCTTGAACTAGTACAAGAATGGTTCTTATAAATGGGGTCACTATTGTGCTCGCCTACTCTATCGAGAAAGGCGTGCTCATTACCGTTTTTGAGACCCATCGTAGCCTTAGTAATCAAGTCAACCTAGTTATAAGCGAGGCAACTCTCCCGAATCTCTCCATCTTCATGACATGATGGCATTTAGACTCGTAGCCAACCCAGCCATTCGGGCTCGTCCCTTCTCATCACCTCGCCACCTGCCTAGGCTTCAACTCTGTCCCAGTTCTAGGCCTTACTCGGAGTTCAAGTACGACGAAGTCTGGAAGAATGAGATTCGGAAGAATTGGAAGGGCTGGACCAGGGCCGCGGCTGCAGGTGGCCTGGTAAGTATAAGCTTCCGTTTTTCCTTTTGAAGTATGCTGAATATTCGAGGCCCTTGTTGGATACGTCACCCGTGATCTGTGGATTACAGACCGATACAGAGAATATCAGAGGCGTTCGCACCAGTCTGATCGCGAATCCGCAGTCTATGAGGCCCTCAAATGAGGACCTTCATTTCCTGAACTCGTTCAGAATACTCTCCCCCGCGACACCCTTGTCAGCGAAGCCAAAAAGCTTATCGCACCAGCTAAGGAACCTCAGGGTTATTCGCTCGTAATCGGAGAGCATGGAACTGGAAAGACCAGTTTAATCGAACTCATAGTCAATAGCTTGAAAAAGCCTAAGGGTATAGTGTATGTGATGATACCAAACACAGACGATGTGAACACGAACCCCGCTATTGTTACCAATGCAGTGAGAAAGGCTTTGGGGTGGAGTTTTGATCCGGTTCTTGATTCAAGAAATAGTAAGTGAAGTAGCCCTGTTCAGTATTGCCTAAAACTAACAGGTCAGCTGCAACAACTATATTCGAGGTGTTTGACGTCTTCTCCCGTGTCGCTCTAAGGTATCGGGATGCACATCAAACCATCCCAGTCTTGATTGTCGACAATGCAAACAAACTCCCTGAGGTACTTCTCGCGCAGTTTCAGGACTTTGCAAAGGAAGCTTCCGACAAGGGTATAGCCACCGTTATTTTTGTCTCGAGCGAAGGCCGTATACTACGCCGTATGAGAGGTACTTCGATCTTGTCTATAGTTCATCAGTAGTCATGCTAACTAAGCATCAGAAAGAAGTGCATGGTCAAGGGTAAAGAGAGTCTTCGAAATTGGTGATGTGAGCAGAGATGAAGCTCTTCAATACCTCAGGCTTAAGGGTATAGACGACGAGATGGCGGCGCGAATTTATGAGCTCGTTGGCGGGCGTATGATTCTCCTCCAGTCCGCTGCAAGTAATATCCGGGATGGGGTTAGGATTGACGGTATGTGTACAGTATCCCTATAGTCTGAGCATTGCATCCTCACCTCTCTTTAGATTTACGTCGTGCGTTGCTTAATGAAGCCAGTGGCCAGCTCGAAGCTGCTAGGATGCTACCTGGAGACGAATTTTATAAACAAGGAAAAGCGATCATCAGCAAGCTTCTTAAAGAGAATGCTATCCCTAATCATACCTATCGGGCTATAGTGGGGGACAACACAATTGGGGAGAAGATGTTACAGAAAAATGTTTTCTCACACCACTTCGATGCTGATAACGTTACCTTCCAGTCAACTCTGATGAAGCGATACTGCGAACTGCACAGCACACTTTGGGAGGGATAGATATATATTCTTTGAAAGGTTAAAACCATGGCAGTACTTCGCATACTTTTCTGTACATTTTGCTTAAAAATACATGCTGAAATTGCTAGAGTGCGTCGAGAGAATCGACGCCGTCCATTCAGTTAGATCGAGGGGCTCGATATGTCATAGCAGTCTTTTCACTTCCCAAGCCATTTGCTGTATTAGCTCAAGAGGGGAGCAGACAGAACTAGTTCGTAATATCTGGCTTTCTGCAACTGCTACAGTACCCGATCTGGACCAGTGGGGCCCAGTCGCCCTGCTGCCTCCCTTCCGTCTTAAGGACGATGATCTACAAGATATGATACAAGATATCGATAATATCATCCATTTCTAGATTTTTTAGTCCCTGACCACAATTATTATAGAGCCAAAATTTGATTAGTGTAGATTGATATGCTCTGGGGAAAGGGCTAGAGCGTGCATGGATGTGGCCTGAGTAATGAAACGGCTAGAGAATCTGGTGAGTAGCATGAAAATAGTGGGAGTGGAGTAATGGCTAGAGAATTCTAGGAGCTATATAGAGGTGGTTTGGGCAAACGTAGGAGGCTAAAAAATCTATGAGGCTGGAGAATACACGGGGCTAGAGAATCCGTGAGAGAACTCATGAGGCTAGAGAATTCAGAAGGCTAGAGAGTCTGAAAGGATAGAGAATCCAGGAGGCCAGAGAATTCGGGAGGCTAGAGAATCGGGAGGGCTAGAGAGTTTGGGTGGCTGGAGAATCCTAGAGGCTAGAGAATCCGGAGGCTAGAGAATTTAGGTGGCTAGAGAATCCTAGAGGCTAGAGAATCCGGGGAGCCGGAGAATTCAAGAGGCTGAAAGTCTGAGAGACTGGAAAATCTGGAAGGCTAGAGAATCTAAGAGGCATGCGAGCAATTCTATTGGCAACCGCTCTAGCCGCTTTCATACTCTAGCCAATCTTGGGGAGCCCGATTTTGCCTCAAAATACAGCTGGAGTTTCTATGTTTACTTTCTTCATCATGTCCTATCTATCATCGAGGAGCCAGATCTGGCCTCAACGTGTAGCTGACATTCCTATATTTAGATCTAGGGAGCCAAAACTGGTACTTTGTTGTAAGCTATGATGGTAGAAGGTAGGTGCTCTCTGCTGCTCTCCCTATTTTTAGGTCTAAGCCAGTTGGGATCCGTCAAAGGCACCGACTCGGGGGGTGTTAAAAAAGGATAGGTATTGGTGATCGCCCAGCCTAGGTACTGCCTCACCCCAGCTCACCCAGCTCACCCAGCTAAAGCGGCGTCACCTGGGTGAGCCGTGCTGGGCGCATTTTTGTTGTCTTGTGTTGCCAATCTTAACATGCTGCAATATTGTCCTTGATGATTATGGCATTGCCTACATTTGAAGGACATTTCCATTCCTATTCAATGACATCGGCACTAAGCCTCTAATTAGAAATAATTTTAATGTTAGAATTACCTCACTTCGGTTCTGCCAGCTCTGACCGCCTAGCGCAACCTTTCTCACCTTTCTCGATCACGAAGGGCCCGAGAACAATCATGGCAGACATGATCTCCCCGGCTGGTGGCATATCATCTCCTGATGACATGATGTCGTCTCTCTCCTCACTTGGCACGCTCACTGCAACCCTCGCCCATAGTTTGGTTAAGGACTACGCCAAAAATGAACCTCCGTCCGAGTCAACCTCTAGGATTTTGAACGCCTTTCTCGATCACCTGCCACTAGATGGCTCGGCGGTCATTGCTAATGACATTATTAATAAAAAAGATGACCTGAGACAGCTGGCTGATCATTATGTGTCGTCTATTCTCATCCCTAGTAAGTTCTCTTCTTAATACGTTATCCTCTAGACAAAGCCTGCTATACTATAATCTCTATCTCTATTCTCCCAGTCCAGCTCCATTTGCTAATATAGGAACAGTACGGGCCGGCGGTGGCAAAACACCCAAAGCGATTTCAGCACGTCCTAGCGATGATATAGACGGTGTCGATGATATTGCATCTACAATCACCCCCCAGAGACACGACCAAACCAAGCTCAAGTCTGACTGTCTTGCTCGAGATGGCAACCGTTGTCTATTGACTAGAGCATACGATGTCAATAAGGCAGATGAGATTCTCTCTGATGAAGAGAGACGGAATACTACTACTATTGCAACCGAAGCAGCCCACATAATACCATTCTCACTAGCCGCATTTGATGAACCTGATGTACTGTTATTTCCTCCTTTAAATGAATTTCGCATCTACTAATTTTCAGAACAGCGTCGATACAAGGCCATGATCTGGGAGGCTATCTACCGCATGTTCCCCGATATCCGCAACTTCTCCCCGGATGATATCAATGACCCACGAAATGTATTGACCATGTGGCCTGCATTGCACTCTGAATTTGGCAAGCTTGAGCTGTGTTTTGAGCCAACTGTTAGTCTTCTTCCTTCTCATCTCTCCACTACTAATAAGGATATGTATAGACTACCCTGAATCGTTACCGTATCAAAACATATCGCAAATTTCCCTCTTTTTACACTCCCCATTTGCCTAGTGATGGCTTCGTCACTTTTATGGCCCATGATGGTCGCTACCCACTTTCTGACCCGAAACTCCTTTCTGTCCACGCGTCAGTCGGCGCAGTTCTCCATGCGTCCGGAATGGCCGGATATATTGAACGTATTCTCAGAGATCGTGATGAGCTGCGCTGCCTAGCTCATAATGGTAGCACGCAAATTGGAGTACTGATGATGGCGTTTTGAAGGATGTATTAGAACCTCAGTCTCAACAAATATAACTACTATAACATATCGAGCCTCTTGATATAATTGAATGGACAGCGTCGATTCTCTTGACGCATCCCCCTTCCTTCTAAGTTATATCTCCCAATCTTGCTGCTCTTATTAGGCTTGTAGATGGTCACACCGAGGGGCTCGATTATGTATCAAGGCCCTCTATTTGACCAAATCGCGAGATAACCTGAACTAGATCAAGGCCCTCGATTTGGACGGAAATAGCTCCCCTCAGTTCTATTGCTCTAGCTGTCGATGGAGCAAAAAAAAAGCTTCCTCCGGTTCCAAAAATAGACATAGGTATATAGTTGATTTCTATGCTTAGATCTGAGGACTCGCTGGACTGTGTTTGGAACGGGATGTGCCCGCGCGGGCTCAGGGTGATCACCCAGGCTCACCCAGGCTCACCCAGGCTCACCCAGCTCACCGTTTAAAGCGGCAGCAACTGGGTGAGGCAGACGTGAGTACGCCGCAGTTTGATCTTTTCTTTTACAGCCAAGACAGCGAGTGCGCAGCGACCCTCAACTCGAGAACCTTGTCCGCATGCGCTCGCGGGCGACGGCGGTATGGAAAATACATTGGTACATGCCTTCGGCGATGGTCAGCCTGTTAATACTGGGCGTATTCGGCGCCATATCGCATCATCTGTACTACAATTCCCTCAATGGCAAAGAAGCCGTCAATCAATTGACAAAAGTTCGATTCGGAACGGCATTTGCCTTCTTCACCAAGGCGATGCTGGTGGGTTCGGTCATAATAGCTTATCGACAGAGAATATGGCACACGTTGAGGGGAAAGGCAATGACATTAGATGCGATTGATGCCTTGTTTGCTGCAGTTGAGGATCCAACGATGTTCAAGAGTTGGGAGATGGTCAGGAATGCAAAATTGGCGACGTTGATGGCTCTGGCGTGTTGGTATGTGGACAATTTTGATTGATCATACGACTAGGAACACTCAAGCCTGTTAGAATGGCTTGGAGCAAATCCTACCTAATCTCTCCGGTCCAATTTTGTCACCGTTTGCTAGAAGCGGGAAGAGCAAGAATTTCTAAAGTTATAGTTCAAGCTAACCGAATGCTATAGGCTCATTCCAATTGCTTCAGTCCTCTCTCCTGCATCCCTTACGTCCACCGTTGAGGTTGCAACTAATATGTCAATTTGCGATGTCCCCACACTCGACTTCCACCAGGAGGCGCTATACAACTTCCGAGATTCCGCCTCATTCCCTGGTTTCTCCTTGGCCTACTACAATACAACAGCCAATACATCATTGCCCACACCAGAGCCTGGTTACTTTGATTACTATGACCAGCCGAGTAAGGTCAACACACGGTTGGTGACCCTAGCAGTCTATAACAAGCAGCCCAAAGCCGCAAGTGGTGCGGCACTACTTGCTTGCGGCGCTGGCTGGAACTGCACCTATTCCATACAAGTAACGGGTCCCGGATACAAGTGTGAGGAAGTTGCTAACGGCGAAAAATCACCTAACTCCGTGATCTCCCCTTTTGGTGCACCATTCAACACCTCTATACTGGCACCTTTGGGAGATATGATCTACTATGCCAATGTTGGCATTGGCGACTATGTAGATCCCCAGGTTCCTGAGAGCTACAATGTGACAGTGGGTCATCATCCCGCTGACCTAGGCGTCTTGAAGGCGGAGCCAGTTCTTTGGATTGGCTATGTCGTCAACACCACAAATCCAATATCTTCGACATCTCCCTTAGTGGGGAAGTGGAAATTTGACTTGGTCCCGCACATATTCAGCTGCACACACTGGGAAGTCAACTATACTATCCTCATGAACTATAGCGAAGGCCTCCAAACAGCGACGGTGACGGATCGCAAATGGGTCTCCCAACTCATAACCACGAATCCAATTCTTTCTCGGGACGGTATCAACTTTACCATACCCCCAGATGAAATCGACCAGGAAATAACCCCCTTACCTGACACCCAAAAATATAAACGAACTGCTGCCTACCACTCCCTAGGGCAGCTCCTGCGTAAGTTCCTCCGCGGTACCATAGAGCAAAAGCCGGGTTATCCCCTTACCAAAACTGACCTCTCGGAGACCAAGCTGACCGATCCATCATCTGGCTACCCGATTAATGACCTCACAGACAAAGTTCAATCTCTATACGAAGACATGATCCTCACCCTCCTCAGCGAACCCCACCTTGTCGTCGCCTCTAACACCTCCACCCTATGCGTTAAAACCCGCCACGTTAACCTCTTCAACTACTACGCTCCTGGTCTTTGGGTCGGCTACTCCATCGTAGTCGCCACCGCCGCGGCATGCGTCTTGGCCGGCGTCTACGCTATCAAATCAAACGGCGTCAGCTCTGACGTCATGTTCTCCCGCATCCTCGTCACCACCCGCAACCCTACGCTTGATCGTCTCGCCCATGGCGCATGTCTCGGTGGGGACCCGTTCCCGAAGGCCCTCAAGCAAGTGAAGCTGCGATTTGGCGTCTTGGGTGAAGAGGGCCTTGCTGAAAGCGGTGGGTACGGTGAGGAGGGTGAGGGGGAGAGGATACTGTATGGAAGCCTGGTGGAGCATTGTACGTTTGGTACCGAGATCGAGACAAAGGAGATTGTTAAGGGGGGGTTGTATGCTGGGCTGAGGCGGTATAATGACTTTTATGGTCATGGTGATAATGACTACGACGACATTGATGATGCCTCACCCCTTTCAGGTAACGAAGACGATTCGTTATTGGATAGGGAGATGCCACGGCAGAAAGACATACCACGAAAATGACGACGACGACGATTCCCGATACGACTTATTATGCATCCCCCAATCGTAAAGAAGCTCTTCATCGGATTTAAAGAGCGCTCGTGTATACCATCACAGATACCCTATGGCTTCGACTTCTAATGTATGAAATGTATACGATACATTGATATTTTTGGTGTAAAACCAAAACGCTAGAAATGGACTGTAATGGCAACAACGCTAGTTAGAATTCTATAGGCTTTTTGAATACTGATTAGGATATGCTTCTCTCCATGTCATAAAAATAATAATAATATATATATTATCTATCGTATTGCTTAGGGCCGACCTCGTTGGTGAGGTTCTTTTTTTTGGAGCGTAGCTCCACTAACTGTCAGAACTCAACTACGGAGTACGAGTACAACTCAATGTGCGAGTGAAACAATGTCTGTGCGCTTGTCTCGGTTGTCCCGATTCCTAAACTTGCTCTGATTGGCTAGAATACTTTTAGAGCGTCGCCACGCCAACTTCGCTCCAGCCTAGCCGATCAGGATTCGAGCGACGCCTTTCAAGCCCTCGTTTGCTCCCTTGCCCTGTCTGCATCAGGTTCCTTCTAATCTGTTTTCCCTCCGAACCTTCAGGAAGAAGCGTGATTGATTGATTGACATTTGTATATTTAATTTTTTTTTTTTTTAACTTTGGTGATGATGTCTTGTCTGTCCGTCAGGAAAAAGTTGGAGGAGTTCCCAAGGGGTTTTTCAGCTGGACTTAGGGGGGGGGGGTTCTGACGTGGTCGGGAATCTGGTTCGGTTATCGAGGGAGTCGATTGATTCTTGGTTCGGTTTCATGCGAATACGGAGGCATGGGAGGTACGTTAGGATGGGTGCATGGATGGGAGAGCTTGTGTGAGAGGCGAGTGAGACAACCTAGGCGATGTTGTCTGTAATAGGCAGAGTGTGCACACGATGTGCTCCTGTCTTGCGCTGTCTCTCAACTCAACAAGCAGGGATTCCACACTGTGGGGTCAAACCACTTGGTTCGATTCGCGCGCAGTCGTGCTGCACCTGAGTCGTAAGATGAGGGGCGATGTGATGTGGCCATCACCACGCACAAGTCGGGACACAGCGAGGAAGCAATACGGTACTAAAATGCAGATCGATTTCCCTATTCCACGAAACCTTGGAAGTGAATGACCAGTGTCTGGATTAGTGTGCTTAGGCGAGTAAAGGATATTTCGGCACGTGTGCGTTCATTGCTCTGGTTATTTCGTTTTTACTGGGAAGGAGCAAGAGTTTTTATGCTTGGGTTGCGACGAAGGCAGTCTCTGCTCACATCAACGTCAACTAGAACGCCAGGTTCTCTTCCTGCTTCCGTTACTTTGAACCAGCTTCGAACTTGACCGATATTATTCCTCTGAAGGGTTCATTGAATCCTCATATCCTCGGACGAGTCCGTTGTAATCATCATCCTCGCTCAATCCTTGGGTCTTGCGGAGCGAAGCTTCGTTCGGTTTTCGCGATGGATGTGATCCACAGCTTCAGCGACATTCAGCGCCGAGTTGTAAGCTTCTCTTTCCTCTCCAGCTTCCTTCTCATCCCTACCGTCACCTCCTAACCATCGATCGCGATATTAATGCTGACTACTTTACAATCGATTGTTGTACTTGACCGACAGAACCAGAGCGATGACCAAAACATTGGCAGCTCGCAGAAGGCGTCCAATTCGCTGTCCAGTCTCATCTCGACGCTGCTTCCGGTGCTGTTGGCTGCGGTGGTGATGGTGGTTTTCTTTTTGATTCTGAGGAGGAGTCAGAGGAGGCAGTATGCGCCGAGGTCGTATTTGGGGAGTTTGAAGGAGTAGTAAGTTAACGGGTTTGGTTTACGGGGGTTTTTGGTGTGGTGGGGAGTGGGCTTGAGAAGGGAGCTCTGTCTATGATATCACGATCTTCTACCTGTTCCCCCTTTCAGTGCTAATTGCTAATTCTTGTGGTTACTCTACAGTCGACGCTCGCCGGCTCTACCTAATGGCCTTTTCAATTGGGTCAAGCCATTCTTTACCCTCTCGGATGAATACGTGCTTGAGCATCACTCTCTCGACGCTTACCTCTTTCTTCGATTCTTGAAGGTCTGCGTGGTCATTTGTCTCGTGGGTTGTGCGTTGACCTTTCCCGTCCTCCTGCCCGTCAATGCCACTGGCGGGAATGGCCTGCAACAATTAGATATGTTGGCGTTTGGAAATAATCTCAACAAGAACCGATACTATGCGCATGTCTTCATCGGCTGGGTCTTTTTTGGTATGTACCGCCCCTAGGAAAATCAGGCTTGACCTACCTGGACTCTGCTTAAGTCTGTTCATAGGCTTCGTTCTCTTCATGGTCACGCGCGAGTGTCTATACTACATTAACCTGCGCCAGGCTTGGCTCCTTTCTCCTCTCTATGCGAACCGCATCTCCTCGAGGACCGTACTCATAACATCCATCCCGGATGAATATGTCAATGAGGCCAGACTCCGCAAGGTCTTTGGTTCAACGGTTAAGAACGTCTGGATCAACAGCGACTGCGAAGAGGTTACGGATTTGGTCAAGGAGAGAGACAAGATCGCCATGAAGCTTGAAGGCGCCGAGACGACGCTCGTCAAACTTGCCAACCAGGCGAGACTGAATGCGATCAAGAAAGGAGGTGCAAACGTCGACGAGGAGGCAGAGGCCGGTCACACTGTTGAAGATCCAAATGACGAGTCTGGCTCCGTCGCTGCACGTCTTGGTGTTCCAGAGAAGAAGCGCCCCACGCACAGGCTAAAGTTCCTCATTGGTAAGAAGGTTGATACGATCAATTGGTCGCGTACAGAGCTGGAGACTCTCATCCCTAGGGTTGACGAGCTTCAATCCACCCACCGGGCCGGAAAAGGCAAACTTCTCAACTCTGCGTTTATCGAATTTGACACACAATCCGCCGCCCAAGCCGCCGTGCAGACTGTTGCACATCACGCGCCATTGCGCATGGCCCCTCGTTATATCGGAGTCGCTCCCGGAGAAGTCATCTGGTCCAACCTCAAGCTGAAATGGTGGGAACGCATCCTCAAGATCGTTGGCACCACTGCCTTCATCGTTGCACTTATCATTTTCTGGTCCATCCCCGTGGCCTTCGTTGGTTCCATCTCGAACATCAATCGTCTGACTAACAAATTGCATTTCCTTTCTTTCATCAACCATATCCCAAAAGTAATTTTGGGAGTCATCACTGGGTTGCTCCCGGCCGTTTTGCTCTCTGTTCTCATGGCTTTGCTGCCCATTATCCTGAGATGTAAGCCCTCACTCTCCCCACTCGGCCTTGGAGTGCAGGTTACTGATGATTGGGCATAGTTATGGCCAAACTCTCTGGCGTACCTTCCCTCTCTCAGGTCGAACTCACAGTTCAAAACACGTACTTTGCATTCCAGGTCGTCCAAGTGTTCCTCGTTGCCACTGTTGCGTCAGCCGCCTCTGCTGCAGTCACCAAGATCATCCAAAACCCCTCATCGGCGACAAGTCTGCTTGCACAGAATTTGCCGACCGCATCTAACTTCTACATTTCCTATTTTATAGTTCAGGGGTTATCCATCAGCGCGAGCACCTTGCTGCAGATTGTGGGATTTATCCTGGCAAAGGTGCTTGGGAAATTGTTTGATAAAACGCCAAGGAAGATGTATCAAAGGTGGGCTTCGCTCTCAGGTTTGGGATGGGGCACTGTTTTCCCCCAGTATACCAACTTGGCGGTGATTGGTAAGCTATGAACTCATCCCTAAGTGTTATTTCGGGCTGGCCTAGAAAACTGACTTTGCTCTATCCAGCCATCTCATATTCTTGCATAGCGCCTCTCGTTCTTCTCTTCGGCGCCATCGGTATCTACCTCCTCTACATTTCATATAAGTACAACCTCCTCTTCGTATATGACACCAATATCGACACCCGAGGCCTCGTTTACCCCCGCGCACTCAAGCAAATCCTCACCGGTGTCTACCTGGGCGAAGTCTGCCTGATTGGCCTCTTTGCGATTCGAGGCTCTGCCGGTCCAGTTGTTCTCCAGATTCTCTTCCTCGTCTTCACCGTCCTCTACCACATATCTCTCGTCTCAGCACTCGACCCACTCTTGCAATTCCTCCCAAAAACCCTCGAGGTGGAAGAGGAATCCCTCCGAACTCTCGAGGAAGGCCACCGCAACGACAGCTCCGCAGGCGCCTCCGAAAGCAAAACCCCTCAGGAAAGCAAAATCGATCGGGAAATCGGATCCGCAAAAGCCGCCGAAGCCGCACCCCAAGCCCCCATACTGACCAAAAAACCAAACTTCTTCACCAAATGGCTCCACCCCGGCCGCTCCCCCCTCGCTCCAGAAGAAAGCCAGCGCAATGACATCCCTGCAGGCGCTTCCGATAGCGAGGCCCCTCAGGATGTCGGTTCCGCTGAAGCCGCCGAAACCGCCCCCATCCCGACCAAAAAACCAAACTTCTTCACCAAATTTCTCCATCCCGGCCGCCACGCTAACTACGCCACCCTCCGCGAATCTATCCCCCGTGGCGCCATCACTGAGATCACATACACCCCGGAAGCCGAGCGCGACGCCTACCACAACCCAGCAGTCGCCTCGCCCACACCACTACTATGGATCCCGCGCGACCAGGGGGGTGTGAGTAAGCAAGAGGTCAGACACACGAGCCGCGCGATTCCGATCACGGATGAGGGTGCGGTATTGGATGAGAAAAATAAGATTGTGTGGGATGAGGAGGCGAGACCGCCGATTTACGAAGAGAAGTTCCTTTATTGAAAACATGAGCTGATTCTTGTGTTTTTTTCCATGTGGCTTTGCGTTTGTGCTTAGTTGACGGGAAACCATAATATTGGGTGTGAGGAGGGGCGTGCTGTCGTTCTGTGAGAGAGCTTAAGTTTCAACAGTACAGAGAATCACTTTTCGAAGAGTTTTTCCGCTTCCTTTCGCCCCTTTTCTGATCAGATATATTTTTCGTTGTTTTTTTGCATGCTTTGGGGTGCTGTCGCCAGGGGTTCGGGGGTTCTTTACTCGCCAAGTAGTCTTTGCCGTTTGTAAAGGGGGGGAGCAAATACATCACAACCCCCCTTTCAGAAGTAATTTCTAAGAGTAGAGATAATAAAGATAATAGCTATTCACTTCTAAGCAAACGGCAAACATGCTTGCTTGCCACTGTTCAGATTTGTTGGTTGGTGCAAGATGGGGATAGGGGTTGATGATTCGTAGATTCCTTAGTTGGTGAGGGGTGCTTAGTTATTCGTTTGACGTCATGGGGACGGTGGAAAAATAGCCACAAACACCTTAAGCGCCTGGAATGTTGAATTGATATAGCAACCTCAACATGTACTCCACCTAAATGCTCCTACAGGGACATACATACCTTCCACTCATCCAACTTACTTGATCACTAGATCCTACTGCTATCCAAAGATCCAACATCCTCCATTCAAGAAGCCCGAAACATCATCATCATCATCCAAAGAGAGCAAAAAACAGTTCGCAAAAATGTCAAGCATCTTGAAAGCAGCCCCTTGGCGAGCAAATCTCGCTCAAGATTTCAACCAACTCAAGACGAAAGCCTTCACACTCGCCACAACCACCCCAACCACCCCACCCTCCCCCCGCCTCCGCACACTAATTTTCCGAGGCTTCTTCGGAAGCCTGCCTGAGAATAAACATAACCCTGCACCACGGAATCCCGACCTTTATGAATCCGACCTTCTGACCTTCACGACCGACGTCAGGATGGAGAAAGCCACGCAATTGGGCCTCCCCAGGGATGGATTGAGCGGGGGAGGCGCCGAGGTCGAGGCGTGTGTCTGGGTTGAGGATAAGGGTATCCAGTGGCGTATTAGAGGGACTTGTTGGTTATTGGGTCAGGATATCGATGATGCGTCGAGCGAGGCTGCTGGGGCGGTGAGGCGGGAAATCGGGAGGTATCTTCGTCGTCGTGAGGATGTTAGTGTTGCGGATGATAATACCTGGACGTATGCTCGTGAGCTGACTGCTCATTTTGGGAATCTCTCGCCTGGTATGAGAAGGACTTTTCGGAATCCAGCACCGGGTACACCTCGTCCCCCCCCGCCGGACAAGGATGGACTGGGGTTGAGAAGGGAGGTTGATGATGATTTGGAGGATGGGGTTGCGAGGGGGAATTTTAGGGTTGCGGTTGTGGTGCCGTTGTGGGTGGAGAGATTGGAGTTGGAGGTGAGGAGGAGGTGGGTTTGGGAGAGGGTGGAGGGGGAGTGGAAGAGGTGGGAGGTTTGGCCGTAGGGGTAGGGATGTTTTTTTTTCTCTTGGGTATTTTTGGGGTGTTGTATGGAGTTCATACACATATATAAACTCAAATCCACAAAAACCCCCTCAAGACCATATCTGCATAGATACATGACGATATCTACTCGTATGCCTAAGCAGCAAAATAAGCGTGGCCTGGTTGAGACGTTCAGCACCAGAAACTACTTATGATCCGAATACAGTTCAACCAATCATATTTATTCGCAATATCAAAACAAACCCATGAGCATTTCTCTACTGGCTTTCTGATACGTCCAGTCATGTGGCACAACCTGCTAAAGAAGATCAGCCCGCCTGTCTACAACAGCGTACCAATGAGGGCCCATTCTTATTGGAAGTCGCTTCTTCATTCTTCCACAGTCCCGCCTACACTCGAGAATCAGATCTCGACGTCCATCTCACCATGGCGGAAGCCATTCGCAGTAATCGGCCTTTCCGCTTCAATACTCACGTTTGTCGATGTTGGCGGTAAGGTGTTAGCTCGTGTTCGCGAATTCCATTCAACCACCAAAGTGATACCCAGAGTCTTTCGGGATGTCACTATACAATTACCACTCATCATCGAAATCATGATGCAGATTAAGGAGGGGTATGAAGACGGCTCTCTGACAACAGATGCTCTATTGGACGTTGTGGAAGGTTGTTTTAGGCAGATTACTCTGCTTGAGGGGCTGACCAAAGAGATACCACCTGTCTCGACCGACTCCGCGTGCCTGGAAGGCGATTGGAAGCGTCCACAAAGAAAAGGATGTTGCGGTAATACAGAGGACCTTGGAAATGTACAAGTCGACTCTCACGCTTCACTTCAGTCGAATCTCTGGGACATCGATTGCCATTCCTGCAAGGGAAAACACTTATTATGAGATCCCATCGCTACAGGTCTCTCAATTTGTGAAGCGAGTGGAGCTGTTGAAAGAAATCGAGACATGCTTTGCCAATGCCACAGGGAACGCGTCTCATCCAAAAATAGTCGTGCTCCTAGGCATGGGTGGTCAAGGGAAGACACAGCTTGCTCTCGAATACTGTCGAGCAGCAATGAGGTCCAAGAGATTTCAAGCGATCTTTTGGGTTGACGCCTCGTCTCCAAACACTGTCTCTCGCGGGTTTGAGACGATCGCTGCAAATATCTCTAGCGCAGGACGAATGTTCGACGACATCGAGTCGAAGATAGCTTTCGTCAAAGAGACGCTGGGAAATTGGCGAAGTCCATGGCTAATGGTATTTGACAACTATGACCAGCCTAGTGAGTTCAGAAACATCTCGACGTATCTCCCTCAAGGAGAGACTGGCGCGATACTCTTCACAAGTCGACACTCTGATTCCGAACGCCTTGGAACTACAATCAGGGTCATGCGGATGGCGGAGGATGAAGGTCTAGAGCTTCTCCTACGTCAATCCAAGTTGGAAAGGAAGATTATTCATAAGCTTAGTTACCTACCTCTCGCCATTGATCAAGCAGGTGCTTATATTAGCGCACGAAAGCTTCCACTCCAGCTCTTTGCGAAGCACTATGACGAACGAAAAGAATTTGTGCTAAAACACACTTCATCACTATGGGAATATCGGAGAAGACTTGGTGAAGGCAAAGAGGAGACGTTGCTCAACGTGTTCACAACGTGGGAATTATCATTTCAGCAAATTGGCAAGAGTGAGGACGAACGAACGATAACTGGCCACTTTCTTACACTCTCTGCGTTCTTTGACGCAACAAACGTCAATGAAGGCCTATTCAAATCACATCTAGCCTCAGCCGACAAACGTCCACAGTGGATGGAAATTTTCATTACCAAAGGCGTGTGGGATCGGTATAAGTACCAGGACATTTTAGTGGAACTGCGGAGACTATCGCTTCTACAAAGTCTGGATATTGGAAGCACAGAATCACGATTCTCGCTACATCCTCTTGTCGCAGACTGGTTGAAGTTGCGCACAGATCAGAAGAGCCGTCAGAAGTACAACATCGAGGCGACAATGATTCTAACGAACTACATTGAAGCGCAAGACCAAGACGCGTTGCTATTTCAAATCAAACTGGATATACTAACGCATGTCGATATGTGTCTCCAGAATGATAGGGAATATTCGTGGGAATTAGATGAATCGGATATCGCATCTCTAAGATCCATGTCTACTTTTGCGTCGGTCTACGAGAGCCATTGTCGGTACCAAGAAGCAGAGGCGATGTACGAGCGGGCGCTGGCCGGGAAGGAGAAGGCGCTCGGGCTGGACCACACGTCGACGCTGGACACGGTCAACAACCTGGGCAATCTCTACTCGGACCAGGGCAGGCTGGCGGAGGCGGAGGCGATGTACGAGCGGGCTCTGGGCGGGATACGATAGGGCTACGTAGTTGCTGAAACCGGCAATACAAGCTGCTAATATCCTAATAATAACTGCCTAACCCTCCCTACCTGCCGCCTGTATGTTTACGTCTCTTATATATTTCTTGTCTTCTTCCCATGTTGATAATATCATGGAATGTGAGTGTCGTGCTTAGTCTATGTACATACCTTCCATCATAATCTATTTAAGTCTCTTCGGGACTAATGAAGATCTGATGAATAATGCTTGAAATATCATGGGTCCTTCGTGGTATGATAGAATATGTAGAATTAGGCCTTCTGGCCTCGAGAATGACTGTCCTGTCCCTGTATATCGCTCACCTGATGCTTTGTTGGTTCCTACGGTCCCTAGCCTTCGCCTGAACATCCTCTCTTTAATCTTGGGTTGATTTGCGTCTCGGTCAGACCATTTGTGGAAGACAGCCAATATCGTCATCTTGCCTATAGTGGAATTAAAAGGAAATAATAGTGGCTTAAATTATGAAGCACAAAAATGTCGACTATTTCGATTTTTTATTTTTATTTTTTATTTTTGTTGGTTTAGGAAGCATTGTCATAGCAAGGACTGGAGGGGATCTTGTATATTATTCTCTAAAGCAAGCTTCCGCTCGCCACGTCGTTCTCGACCAAGCAGAAATCGATTGACTTTTTAATGGATTCAGCTATATTGTGATTGATATGGACCATGGTATACATCCTAGAGTATTATGTTCTTCAGTGGCTTCGGCTGCGCCGGAGGGTGGCCATGGCTGCGCTCACATTGAAGCATTCTGAAAGCGGTGGCCAGAGTGTGCATGAATGACCTCTTTTTGCGACCATTCGATACGCGAGTGAGCAGAGGGAAGGTCCGACTGGGCTAAACTTGGACTAGAATGGATAGTGGAAAGGGGGTTGTGCGCGCCAGCTTTCACCTGGGTAGGGTGTTCTAGTGGAACCGGAGTGCCATGCAGTGGTCTACCAAGAACCAGATGAGTAGCTTTGAGGTCAAGACAACAGCGAGGTCTTCGTGAGCTTAGAGCATAGCCCTGTTGGAGATGTGGTAGAGGATACGTCATTGACGTGAGAATCCAAGCCCCCTAGATTGCAAGAAGGTAGAGCAAGGAGACTGGGACTCTTGCGAGCCGAGTGAGGGAGCATGAACAAACATGTGGGTGGATAAGGGGTGGAGGAGCTGAAGCCATCAACAAGGTGCTTGGAGATATTTGTAAGTGACTCGCTCGGACTGTGTTGATGGCGTACGGAGAAAGCGCAGTCTCCATCCACTCCCAAACCCTGGGAAGGTTCTTGTGGAAAGAAGCATCTTCTCCATTGTCGCCACAACGGAAATCTGCAAAGTCGTCGAGGGTTTTACCTCGGAGGATGGTGGCTATCTTGATAAAGACGCAACCCATGGAGTAGATGTCAGCTGCTCTACCTCGAGAGTCCCACCGGCAAACCTCAGGGGCGCAGTAGGCGGGCGATCGTGCCGTCGGTCCGTCCGTTTAGCTGTGTCGCTGAAGAGAGAAGTTACGAGAAATTCCAAAATCAGCAATGTAGATATGGTAGGTCAGACCCTCAAGCTGGGGACGTTTAATTAGAACATTAGGTTGGTTTGATGTCCATGTGCTTCGTGGTATTGATGTGTATAAATTCGAGTGCAGCAACCAAACATCCAAACGACCTATCCAAGAAACTAAGCCTTTGAATCATGTCGTTTGAGTGGTCTCCATCATACGGTCTTTCGACTAAACCTTCTGTGAACCTCGGAAATACTGTGAGGTCGTACTTCGCTATGGGGTAAAGGAGAATCGCAAAAGTTCTGCCTTGCACGTAGCTGCCAACCAGCTGAATGATATGTGAATGGCGCAGGCGATGCAAATGTTCGACTTCGTTCAGCGCATCCGCCAACTTCAGCCCGCGCCCACAAATCATCGACTTCCTAATGCGCTTGAATCGCACCTTCTCCACTTTTGCTGTCAGGGATGCCCCTATCAGACCAAGAACTTCCAGCGGTATTTCATCCGTCTTTGCGAACTCCACATGCTGTCCTCCTCCCGCACTAGCGCCTCTCCCAGCCCAGTTAAGCTCCTTCTCCACCGGCAGTATCAATCCTTTCTCCTTAACGAGTGGTTTAAACTCCGATCTGGGTGTGGGGGTTTCCTCCAGTTGGGTGTATAACTGCTGCGCATCAAAATGGCGGTATTTGTTGCTGCTATAACCCTTTGACTGTGCACTGAAATAGACAGACGCCTCGGAGCCGACGGAGGGAAGGGTTCTTGCAATAGGCCAGGCTGAGTTCTGTGTCCTGGAAAGTACTCTCTAGGCAGACCAGTTCCATAGACAGCCTATTGGAGGTTCTCGCGCACTTAAATAATCTCCAGAGCTATTTGTGAACTCCATGTCAAAGCCAAAATCGAGACTTGCATCTCGATTTTGATGCTCTTCTGGTGCGAGCATCGGAGGTGGAGACAGTTACACGCTGCGGGCCACTTCACGAAGTGACCCGCGACTCGTCGAGCGGAGTGCCTCAATGAGCGAGTGAGTACTCGGCTCATAGAGAGGCATACAAAAACCACAATAACTCAACAGCGGCCTTTTGGAACTGAATGAAATTTTTAGTAGTATTTAGTAGGAGATACCAGAAATAAACTGCCGTCAAAATATGTCCAACCGCAAAGAATGCATTATGCCATAGCCTCCACAGCACAGGCATTTCCGCTAGGCATTTGTTACGACAAGGTACCTCAGGTAATCTAAAACCCCATATTGTAAAGGAGAGTGACAATGGATACCACAAAAGTCAACAATATCAGCTTACCTTGGAA
Source organism: Sabuloglossum arenarium (assembly GCA_022345705.2). Lineage (NCBI taxonomy): Eukaryota > Fungi > Ascomycota > Geoglossomycetes > Geoglossales > Geoglossaceae > Sabuloglossum > Sabuloglossum arenarium. The sequence continues at coordinate 25,375 of JAJDMY020000303.1, forward strand.
TATATGCCTTCAACCCCTGCAGCATATCAGAAACCCCCACACACTGGGTAAATAATCATGAAGGCCGCTTTGGAGCAGTCTTTCAGCGATAAAGTTGAATGTGGTATTCATGACTGGGACAGCCCCTTTTTGCGAATTGGCTCACTTTGGGACCGGCCTAGAACATGGAAGTCAAACTGAGCATTTTGGCTTAATTTGCATTTTTGATGAACATTATGGTTGACCGCGAGGTGATCCTTGTCATTGCTCTGTACTACAAAGGGAGTCCCAGGACAAAACCTTCTCCATTTCATTCCTCCCCCGTATTAATCCTGCTCAACCTACCCGTGTTCGTCCTCGAAACTATGCCACCTGTAGGAGCTCTGCTGACTTTCCCCATTTCCGGATCGGTCCTCACGGTCCTGCCCTGCTCTATCCGCTTCAACATCCACTTCTCGAATTCTCCGCGCTCATCGTATTTCTTCTTCGCCTTCTTCCATATGTGCGGTCCGATTTCGAAAACCAGGCACCCGATACCCACAAGGAGGGCGTACAGCTGGTCAGAGTCTTTGATTGATTGTGGTGCGCACGGCATGAAGTAGCATGCCTAGCTCGGTGAGGTTGTCCGCACCACGTCTCCTTATAATCTAATACAGTCTGAACGTGACAAACCCGGTAGGAGGCTTGCAGCATGCCTCCTCTAAAACGTCCAGGTGGCAGCTTTATCGCGGCTCTGAAAAACCTGTGGATGGGAAAAGCCAGAGTCGTCACGAGAGCTGCTAAACATTGACTGTAGAATATTGACTGTAGAGGTAGTCGAGTGTTTTGCCAGACCGTGGAGGTAGACATGACAAAGCACTAAGGTTTCTAGCTGGTGATGCAGATCTTAGGATCTCAAAACGGTAATCACCAGTTGGAGATACGGACCAAGGCGAAAAGTAATATTGGTCGCCATACAGGGAGGCAATCGCTTTCCACCCCTAGACTAGTTCACGTCGCCAATGTAGATCGAGTGGGCACCAGCCTCTGTATTACGGTTACTGCAGTATCTCGTTGCGGCTGCATCTCCTGTGCAGAGCATTCGGCCATCATGGACTTCAACGCCAGATTCGTCTTCCGTTTCCCCTTGCATTTCGACCAAACGAGCAGAGAGCATGCAAGCCCAGCACAGTTCCAGAGCTGCGATATAACTTCTGTTTTGGTTGTTTTTGTCCTCGCCTTGAATGCGGGCCTATTTACGGAACCTGGAGCCAGTTAATGAACAAGATGTTGGACGTTGGTCGAAGAGTCGTAGCCTTCTGCCCTTGGTCGCGATCACTGCCTCCTGTAAGGTGCCATGTCAATTGGCTTTCAGTAATTAAGACGCCTCCATTACGTTCTTTCCGAGTTGGCTGGCACTGGAACCGAACAAGTGTTGAAGTTGATAGCTAGTTAACCAACCCTAATTTTGCTGACTAATCCCAAATCCCAGCAAAGTACGGAGTACAAGTACAGAGTACTCCGTACACTGGACAAATCCACACACCAACTTGAAACGCCTCGACTCCAGATTCGTTCGCATTCCAATGCTTAAATCCGCTCGGCACGTTTTCCAAGGCATTGACTAAACCATAATAAAACCGGACCGCCGACCAGCCGGTGCTTTCTTGGTTCACCGAGACACCGTGAGATCGTGTAAGCTTCTGGGTTGGGTTGCCATTAGGCAGCACTGAGCAAGGCTCATCGAGGGCAATTGGAGTGGGAAGAAGACATTGATGCTCTTGTTGATATCGCTATTATGGCGAGCGGACATGGAGAGAAGTTATTTTGTTTACATGGTTGTGGTTTTGGGTCGGACAGATGGGATAGATTGATTGCTCCATCACCCGAGACGAAGTCTCCACGGCAATGGGCTCGTTCGCATGACATCGATACCCACACCGCCCATACTTTTGAGTTCAATGCATCGTCCGTCCGTTGTCCCTCAGGTCAACTCTCAGACGTTCCCAGGACAAGCCACACAATACAGAACGTCCCTGGTACCCGACCCCCGGCAATCCTTGGTTGCTTTTCTCCGTATTCGTCTTTCGTTTTTGTCCTCGCGACGTCTTTACGTTAGATCCGCTCCCGTTCTTTATTAAGGTCGCAAAAAGGCCGTAAGCATCTGGGACGGACGGGAAAGGGAACAGCATATCTTGTCTGGTCGGTTCAGTCATGCGTTCGTGAATTAGGAAAGACGATGCAAGAATAGAGGAAATAAGAGGGATATATACGTGAAAAATGAACACCATCGCGGCCATTTGGATCTGCGGCGTCTTGTCGCTTCTCATCCTCATCTCCCGCCTCCTCCTCCGCAAACAGATCCGGAAACAACCCTTCGACCTCAGCGACAAGCTCTGCCTCGTTTCCGTTGCAATCCTACTCGTGCGACTCCCCCTCATTCACATCGTGATCGTCTGGGGCACCAACAACGTGCCCGAGCAGTTCCGAGAAACGCATGTGTTCAGCGCGGGCGAGATATGGAGGAGGGAGATGGGAAGTCGCCTTGTGCTAGCGGCGAGGTGTCTTTATGGGTTGTAGTGAGTTTTATTCTCTGGGGGCTCCTTTTGGGTGGGTTCTGAGGGGAAGGCTGATTTGTTGGGGGTGTGGGCGTATAGCGTTTGGCTTATGAAAAGCGTCCTCCTCATCTTCTACGAACGCATGGTCATACATACGCCCTGGGGCCAGTTTGCACTGAGGTGTACCTGGGCCTGCCTCTTTATTTCCTTCGTCGCGGTGGAGGCGACAGTGTTTTCGGAGTGCAGTCCGTTCAATCATTATTGGATCATCTTGCCAGATCCAGGTAGGTATTTTGATCCCGTGGTGAGGGTGATGATGGTATTTCTGACGGGTTGGTGTGATAAAGGTCGTTGCTGTGAGGCGATGGTCCAGTTATATGTTCTTGGTGAGTTTCTTGACGTTCTTAGATGAAAGGAAGAAACTTGGCTTATGGAACGAATGACTTGATAGGTATTTTGAGTATCGCTACGGATATCATGCTCATCCTCCTGCCGATCCCTGTGGTACAGAAGATCAACCAACCACTCCAACAGTTCGTTCCCTCCCTCCCTCTTTTAGTCCGCTCCTCCCCACCTAACCGCTTGTAACAAAAATACTAATTAATCCCTCCCTCCTCTGAAAACAGAAAATTCCAACTTGCCTTCCTCTTCAGCATCGGCCTCTTCGTAATCGGCGTAACCGCCGTCCGCCTCCCCCAAAACATCGGCCACATCAACGCCCAAGTCAACCGCACCACCTGGGTGTCCATCGAGATCATCGCCTCGACCTTTGTCGCAAACGCTCCCACCTTGTATGGGCTTTTCCGCCAGGATCGCCTGCGTAAGGAGGAGCAGAGGTATTGGGGTGCGGGAGCAGGTAGCAAACCCGCAAATGTAAGAGGATCAGGGGAAAATAAAGTTAGGGGCGCATTGAGGGGCGAGTTGATGGAGGTTTCGAGGTCGAGTGAGGAGTTATCTGGTCATACGATACCAGCGGTTCCGCATATTAAGGTATAAGCACGCTCGCTCACTCACCGCATCCCCTTCTACATACGTTATAAGGCAAACCACATTACTAACATTCATACAGTAATACCACAACAACAAACCCCTCCCTCCCCTCCCATCGCTCCTCCCCACAGCAATGCTCCTCGGAGTCAGCGGCTCCCCCAACCACGCGAGCGCCTTGAATTCAACTCCATTGTAAGGCGTGGAACACCCCTAATGATCACCTCCATACACACCCTTTCGAGCAATACGATGAGGGGGACTAGCGATTTTCATCCCATCAACGAACCACATACTGAGAGACCTTTTAATATTCGAAAAGCTTGTGGATACATGCTCTCCGCACCCCCTCCATGCCGATATCGTCATCGCTATTACCATCGCATCCTCCTCTCCTCCGGGAAGTCGATGACATTCGCTCGATACACCCGTCACCCCCAAGCTCATTTTCCGTGGTATGGCAATGAGATCCATCTTGTACTATGCATCTACGGGAAGGTATTGCCGAGATCGAGCAGAGAAACTCTGTTGTTGCTCAAGCCCACCGATGATATGGGCCGAGTCGGGTTTTAGTTGGGTGTCTATTACTTTGCATCCCTGCAGACACCGCATCTTTTGGGTGGGTGTATGATATAACAGCACCTTGGTTGGGGGTTGAGTCTATCTAGGCTACCAGGGAAATTCCGCTCCTTTTTGGCCTACCACACACGCAACTCCGCCATTTACTGCAGAGATCTAATTCTGCGAGAATCACCGAGAAAGAAAAAATAAGCCTCGAGTGAATATTCAAGTTGGGAAAATACAATACCGCAAGACATATGCATGCATACACCAACTAACCAACACACCCCGAACCTGAGATTTTCTGTCATCCTTTCTCTACATATCCAATTTCCATAACCGTACATGCATAACCTTCTTCAACTATTTTCTCCGTTCCATTTCACTTTCACTTTCCTTCATCCGCGCGCATACATCAACCCACCACGCATAGCTTTGTAATTTTACATTCAACTCAAGCTTTTCTAAAGCGATACCTTAGGGGAGATGTTGCGACTCTTCGCAATATGTACCATATCGTGATCTACAAGACTTCCTCCTTCCTTCCTCATTCTCACGCATACATGCATACACCAACCCCCGAAAAACCACCCGTCTGCACGGACCACCTATTTGAACTTATTTTTTTTGAGATTAAATGGGTGGTGGGGTGGGGTGGGGTGTTTTGAGGATATGCATAATAATTGCTCGAGACAGGAAGGGATATTTTGTTTGGTGTTGAGGGGAGGAGGGGGGTTTTTGTGGTTGGGACTTGTATGAGTTTTGTGGATATGGAGGAGGATGCGGGTTAGATATTCATTGGCTTTTTTTTTTGGGGCGGCGCTGGCGGCGGTGGTGGTGATATATTGATTGCCAGGTGCGCCTGCTGTTTTTGTGGGAGATGTGGGATATGTGAGTGAATGGAGAGAGAAAACTGTGGAGTGAAAAATGAGATGTGAATGACGACGCGGTGGGAAAGGAGAAGAATACTAGTTGTCTATTTCTGGAGAATGACGTCACGGTATCAGTTGCGTTGGTCTTGATCTAATTGGAGATCGCCCGGTGCAAGGGAAGGCGCGGAGGTGCAAGGGATTTATCAAGATTTCGTTCTCTTTTTTCGTACGCTGCATGTGAATCATGTCGTGGCCATCCGTTACTGCCTACCCGAACAAACAAACGAACAAATAACGAAAGCTTTTTCCCGGCCTATTTTTGGGTTGGCAACGGGTAAGAATATCTGGGGATTTTGATTTGGTGGGGTAGGCATGTGCTTGGAGGGGAACTGCTAGTCGAATACTTTTCTTTCCCGTCATCATCTGGTTCTTTCTATTTTTATATCTGCTGTTGTGGTTGCGTTCACTAGCCTCGTGGCAATGTTTTCCTCGTTCCCATGGGAAACTACATTCATACCATCATTTCTGCTCCTTCCCCGCTCCCCGCTTCCCGTCCTGGTCAAACGATCATTCGATTCTGGTGGTCAGGTGAGCCCTCCGCATGGATGCGCAGATTTCATTCTGGTTCGTATGCGGGAGGAGATAAGAAGGGCGGTGGGGATTTGGAGGTTCTCGTTTTCACTTTCTTCTGTCGTTCGGGAAGATAATTACTCTGTAAGGAAGGATAAATAGGTTCATACCATAATCACTCGTTTTTATCATTGAAACAACAGCAACAATAACGACAACGAAAATGTCACTCCTCACAACCATCCTCCTCCTCTTCTTCGCTCTCCTCGCCACCACCCACGCCGCACCACAGTCCCCCACCCCTACCAACAGCGCCGCTCCCGTCCCGACGGGGAGTTATACACTTTCGACGCGAACGAGTATCGACAACTGTGTGAGTGGAAAGAAGATTGAGGCATCGGGGCAGGCGTTTTGGGTCGGATTGGATAAACCAGCCACGTATTGTCCGACGTCGGTGGTGCCGCCGGGGGCTTGCCCGCCGGGGAATGAGACAGTATTTGCAGGGTTGGTGTCGCTGGTGAGTTAACTTATTTTTTACTTTATTTCTTTTGTTTCTTTTTATTTAACTTTGTGTGTACCTATCCGCCTCCTCCAAGAATACATACTAACTCTTTCCCTTCCCCCAGTCCGTCGTGGTCCCCGGTGGCCAACAAGTCTACGTCAAATCCGACGGCGCCCTCGGCTTCACACAAGCCCACAGCGCCTCCATCCCCCCCGGCGCAAGCGTCACCGGCTTCTCCTATGACCCTGCTAGTAACACGCTCAACTTCAAGGGGCACGGTTTTCTGGCTTGTAATGGGGCGGGTGATGTGTATCAGTTGTTTGCGGAGGCGTTGATGGCGAATACGGATGGGTGTAAAAGGTTGGGGACGTTGGAGGTGAAGAGCTATCCGGGGGCTGGGGCTTGGCAGTATACTTAGGAATTGGGGCAAACTGATCCGCCTAACTGGGGTACTGCGCGGTTAGCTGTGGATGTTTTGCTATGTTAAGAGAAAGATAACTCCATGTGCTATGGAGTATAGTATGATTAATGGCAGGGTTGGAACTTTGGGGAGCTGATATATGAAATACTCGAGATGCTCTAATCTTAATGGATAAATAATTATTCCTTTTGTCTTCTTGTGCCGCAGCTCCCTATGCCCATCCTATAAAACTCTCTCGTGCGAAGACTGGTCCAAGCATTTATATCATCTTATCGATGTCTTCGTGCTGCTTTTAGCCGGGTTGCCGGTTAATTGTGGGACTGTTAAACAAGCAAGTGCCGAGTCCTATATTGGATAGCGCAGAATAGCTGACTAAGAATGACAACGAAGGGGAACTTTTGTGGTTGTTGGTTCCGTACCTCGGTTTCAATCCGACCACCAGCAGCCTGTCTGTTACAATCTGAATCCTTCCGTCTGATTGTTCGAGACTGTAACCATGGATCGACCAGGGAGAGATTTGTGATATGTCTTGAGCATTCAAGAATAATACTCTTCACAACAAGGTATTTCCGTGTCCGTTTTTTGATTTCATCTGAGGTAGCTAAGCGGTGTGACACGGTCGGCAGAGCGGACACGACGGGTCGAGTCGGAATGTCGTTTTTTTTCGCTCTTTTCGAAATGATGAACGAACCATCGTTTCGAATTACCGCTTTATGAGTGCTAGTGCTTACTTGGATACGGGAATTTGGAATCTATAAGCCGAATGGTTGGTCCCTTGAGCCGAAGGTTCGGCCTGTTTCGGTCTCGACCTACGATATCAGCATGTGGCTTTCGAGATTTCCCGTTGATATAAGCTGCGCCTTCTATATCGCTGGTATGAAAAGGAAGATGCCCAACATCCTGGTACTTTCTAAGCCGAGAAAGAGGAAGGCGAGATTCTGATAAAAGGAGGTGTTTATATTCCTGTCAAGACTGGCTAGCAAGCCAGAATAGCCTACCGTGAACGCCTGAACTGGACTGGACGAGACTACTGAGAAGCTAGGACCGTAAGTAGGACCACCAGTCTATGCAGTTCAGACTAGTAGCTGGCGGACTTAGCATTCTCAGCAGGTAAGTTTGGTCTAGTTTGACAGGTAAACTAGATGTGGTTCTCAGGATGCAGCCAGAACTCTTGGTTGTCGGGCATATAGCCCAGAAAAAATCTTCGAGTCAAAACTCTTGAGAATATCAGTATTATCAACAAAACCACCGAATTGAACCTGGAATTCTAAATCCGCTGTTTTCGAGATAGTATCTCCGACTTATCAAGGGATTCTGCCTTATTGGATTCTTGGCTTCTGGTTTTCGACCACTAGAAGCACCGTTTTACAACACGGTTTCAGTTTGGTTTGGTACAGTAGACGTACTAAACCATCCAGTTTATTGGGAAGTAAAACCAAAACTGGGTTAAACCGTACATGTTGGCAAAGTCAAAATTTGTCTCCAAATTGAATCTACTTACTAACGAACTGGTCTACGCTGACCTGTGACATTACCTACGGAGTGGGTCCAAAATGAACAAGCCTATTTGTCGAGTTGCTAATAAAGTGCGAGTCGAGAAGAGCAGGAGTGAGCTTGGCTTATCCTAACTACGTGAATCAAAGCTTCCTATTTAGCTCCTTCCGATTTGGTGTGTGCAAGACTCCAAGTGAAGCTTCCTACAGAACCTCTAGGTTTTCAACATGCACCTAGAGTCTTCTAGATCAACGTGACGGGAACTGATTTCTCAGATATCTGTGAGGCTGGAGGAGGGATGATGGAAGAAGCTTGGGCATTATCCTGTCTTATGCTCCCTGAGGCATGTGGATCTAACGAGGTTAAATTCGTTGGATTAAAAATTATCCTGAGCAGACAACTGACTAGTTAAGCCGAAAGGCAGAACTGGTTTAGCCTTGACCTATTGACCTCTCCATGTTTGTATACATCATTTCTACTTCTTGTCATCAGCCAACTACACAAGTAGCTTCACTTCATGTCACTTCCACGAATTCCTAGAGTGCTAGAATTCTAGGCATTGTTGGTATGGCCTCCTGATGACTGTTCTGGTCGTAGGGCTGCCTCCTTAGGTCGTATCGTCGTCAATGAAGGAGTGGGTTGGTGTTCCTTCTAGAAGATGGTATAACCTGAGGAAGTCTTGAGTTAGCTCTATCTTAATGTTAAGGCGGGTGGGATTTGCAACGTGCTGTTAAGGATCCAGTCCTTCAACCCCAGGCAGACCGTGCTTACCTACTTCAGTGGAGGATACGAAGACCAATGACATCCACTTGCGGTATCCATTGAATTTAGGTTGAGCATTACTGCCAACCGCTGAATTCACTGGTACTGAACGATTGTAGGAGGGTTCTTCGTGGCATGTTTACGCATCCTAAGCAGGAAGAAAAAGGCAACCATTACGACTCGACCGAGCTGGCAGAATACGGTTTCATCATGACAGGGCGAGGTTTAACCCTAGAGGACCTCTCATAGATTGGGACCTGGTCTCTCACCTGCGGGGCAACAGCGCTATCAATATATCGAGGCAACGCCTTATACTTGGACTGATATCGTGTCGGGGGTCTCCGAAAAGCCGGACGGTAATTATGCCGTTCGAGAGTAATCAGCAGATCAATTCAGGCGTAATTCTGGCCTGAAACTCCGAGTTGTGTGATGCCTGGTGCCGAGCTTTTGGGATTCTCGTCACCGGGAAAAAAAAAACAATATCTCGAATTTGTTATTTCTGACAGCTCGGTACCACCAAAAAAAAAACGGCACAACCTAGGCAACTGTTCCGTCTGAGACAATTCGAAACCCGTCTCGCACTTGAACTAGGGTACTCCTGGGGTTCTGCCTCAGCACCATCATCAGGCATACATGCGTGGCACGGAAGCTGCAGGGGTTTTGGCGAGTTGTCATGTGCGAAAGATCGCAATCCTGAAGACGAGGCTGAGTATATCGTTGCGGACAGGAATAGGATGGGGTCACTTAATAGCATAGCCTCGCTTTTGGGGGAAACATCCGAGGGTAATATTGCATGATCCCAATACCGCAAAAACAGGCAAACTGAGATAATTTAGGGTATGTTGCGTCCTTTACGAAGTAGCAGCAAATTGCCCGCCTATTTTTGCCCTGAGGTGGGTATCCCGCTAGTGTTTCCTAGGCTGGCCAGCAGGCTGGTTAGGGTGAGTGAGTCAGGTCAGACTGGGAATACTTCGTGCGCGTACGAGACTGGAAGCGGCTGAGAACGGCTTGATTGACTGTGATTAAGGGCTCTGAAGGGATGGTGTCTCTAGACACAATAACTAATCTGAACTCTATGTATGGGGACCGGTATTGCCCTATGTATTATGCTACTGATGTGTTGATGAGTTGTTCTACTCTAGCTCCTATGCTCTTCGAAAAAGAGGAGAGAGAAGGAATTTTAATGGCTTCTGGATATCTTTGCTAGCTACTACAGTGGCGGCATGATTGTTAGAATGGCTATCAATCTACCCAATTTACTCTGAAGAAAGAAAGGGAGGATAAAACGCTTAAGATAGTCGTTGCTAAGTGGCACCTTTGGATTGAGAGCTCCCCTTGAGAGGAAGCAGAAGAAAGGATTCACTATCCTACCTATCTACCTAGCAATAAACCATCCATCAAACGCCCCAACAGCCAATTCCACGGACATAGGAAACCGGGGCGACACAGCACCCTACCTCCTTCCACTACTTACTGAGAACCGGGAACAACGGCGGATACCCGCTAGATAGTTAATTAAACCTTGAGTAAGGTTTAGGGCTACGATGGTGTCTCTAACAACTCAGGATTTTATTTTTTATTTTATTTTAAGGTTTTGGTTCGAATATGGCCGGTGGATAGGATGCCTGTGTGGCAGGCTAACTATCCCCTATGACGATCTATGGCCAAGTTAAGAATGGATAAGGCGGTGCGTGTGAGTTTATATGAGGGTGTTGCGCCTTGTTCCCGAAGAGGAAGATGTATACGAGGCACCCCCTGTGTTTTTACGTTTGCGTTATGTATGTGCCTACGTTGGTGAAGGTTGTCGGAGAGGGGGGAGTTGTCGTGGTTTGGTTTTGGGGGGATGGAGGTAACTAAGGAGATGGAAACCGGTGACAGAGTGGTTATCCTCGGCATTGGTTTACTCTGTAGAGAGTGCGAATGCGGCGGTTATGGCTTTATGGAGGAAACAGTGATGGGAGGGAGGCGTAATTTTATTTCTATTATTTTTATTAAGTTTTACAAATCCCCCCTTCTGGTATGATTTCCAAGCATGACCATCTACTGCGGCCATCGTTGCTGGCACCTCATCTGTACTTTCGAGGCTCTTCATTCGTCAGAGGTCAGAGCAAGCTAGAGGCTCGAGAGGCTGAGTGCAAGCCCACCGGTGAGGGATTCGTATGCGTTGGCAGCAGCGAGATGATGACCGTTGATGTTGCATACAGAACCAGAGGGATTCAGGAGATGATTTAGTCTACCGGTGAGTGGGTCATCTGAGGGGGTTGAGTTTTGTTGGGGTTTAGAAGGAAGATTTCGTACGGCGAGAACAGATTATTGCTGCAGTTGCTAACGATTCAATGAACCCTCCCCATATTATTTTGCCTTTGAAAGGTTTTGATGGTATGGTAACTGGTCCTTGGCCTTGGACAGGAGATACTCATAAATTTTGAAACTTGCCCTTGCCCTCTAAGACAAGCTGCATCATTAGCGTGAATGGCATGCTAACTTCATGAGAGACTGAGTCGCATGGTTTCTACGCCGGTGTGAGCGGGGATCGGCTGTGCGTTGGCATGCTGAGTTACCACATCTTTGTCGTATGGGTGGCATGCGCGAATTTCTACCTGTCAGTAAGTTACTTTCGACTCTTCTCTGCCTGACTCGCTCACTCTAGTTTGGATATCAAGTCAGCCACTAACTCAAATTGTGAGGTTGCAAAGCATAAGGCTGCGTCTGCATCGTCTGACCGATGTCGCGATCTTGGACTAGGACACACCTTGATGCGCCCGGTTACGCTTGCCTTGCAGCCTTGCTTCGTCCAGCATGGTGGGGCGTGCATGGCTGGGTTCTGGTATGGCGAATCACTGCTTGTGGCCTCACCGGTCGTCCTTTCTTTTCTTTTATCGGCCTCATTATCTGCTACAGCTTCGTGCATATCATTGTGCCTTTTCGCGGTGTAAATTCGATGTCTTGCACAACCAAGTACCGCGCATAACACGCGCACATTTGTATCACGGCTCAAAGCTCGGTATAGTTAACTCACTCCAGGACACGGTTTGCCGTACCAACACCCTACGATCCACGGCTCCGGACGATCGGATTTTTGGTTGACAGTTGCCTTGTAATCTCTTCCAAAGTAACCAGTCAAGAATGTCTCAGCGAATTAACTGTCTGGAGTGTAGGCTCCTTCTCCAAGCCTCACAAAGAATCACGCACGTTGCGTACGGTTACGAACGCCCTCCCTGCCTCAATTGCAGCCATGCTGGGAACCACTTCGAGTATTGACTTTCCGCCTGATGAGTCTTTGTACATTAACCCCGCCGACCTCGAAATCTGCCCCTCACGGATTGTGACTGGCTTAGATGTACAGAATGGTGGCTTCAGTGATCAGCAGCACTGCCAGACATCTACAGCACGCTGTGCGTGGACTTTAGGTGTGTCACAATCCGATCAGTCAACAAAGTGGAATGTAGTTAATTGGACGTCAGGCCCACACAGTGTCGGCGAGCCCTCTGCTCCAACCTTACCGAACAACCTAGCAGGCCCTCAGCCTGAAATTGCTAGCTCCAATGTCCAGCCCATGGGACCACCACCTCTGGAACCACTTAAGAGCAGTCCACACTCGCCAATGGATCCATCTCAGAAGTGGAAGATCAACAAAACGCTAGCCGCCGGCCCGAGAAACAGAGATGTTGCTGTTGGAAGGGCAGTATCTACACGAACGAACAATGTTGGTCATGTGCAGAAGCCTAAGAGGGGGAAGAAGAAACCTGAAGAGAGCAACAAGATCCGGGAGGTTCGGCAAAATGGTGCTTGTGTTCGGTGCAGAATCTATAATGAATCAGTGGGTGCAAGTTCTTCTAAGCCGTATTGTACGAGAGGCTTATTGTTTAGTGCCAAAAAAGAGGGGAACCTTGTTCCCGGTGCCGAAAGGTCTCTATTAGCCCATCGCCATCATTTTGGACAATCTGCCCATGCTTCAGGCTTGATGTGAGTGACTGTCCTGTTTTCCGAACAGGTTAGTATATCCAGGTTTTCGAATGCGTGCCAAGTATGATGCAATGTTTACGTTTGCATATATAGGTTCACCAATCTGGAGGGAAAAGTCACCCGCTCCCGAGCAAATTCAATGGCTCCCTTGCGATAGAGACAAACTTATCAAATTTTCCCACCTCTGGCCTGACCTGGGGGTTAAGGAATGTGGCCCGGTGTTCGAAATTAAGGTCAAGAGATTCAGGCCTCAGAAAGATGATATCCTTGGGCGAAAGTACGTGAGTGCGAGTGGGTTCGTGCATACCGACAGGCCGCATTATGCATGTACGGAAAACCTCGACCACCTCTCGGGGCGTTTTCGAGGCTGGGTTGCACAGAAGAGAGAGTATTTACTCGCCCTCCATACACGCCGGGAGAAAGATGATGCCACTTGGCGGTTAATGAACCTCGCCATTGAATTTGGTTGGAAAAACAAAGTGAGTCCTTCTTGGCACTGCAGTTTATCTTGCCGCCTTCAAGAGCTAACTCCGTGAAAGGGTTCCATGGTTGATCTCGCTCTCGATATTTTGGCTGGGTCCAAATTGGCAGCCTCAGAAAGAACCATGTCCGGCCTCACCGAGGCCAAGCCGATCGATGACAAATCTTCAGTGATGTACGGTATCGATATGATACCGCCGTTGCTAGATTACCAGCTCGACATGGCTATCATCAGGTTCCAAGATAAACTAGCTTCTGAAATCTTCAAGAGAATCTTGAAAATGATGAAGGCACGGGCTGGGAGCCCAGACGCAGCCAATTCCATGTGGGAACTATTCCTGTCTTGTTTTGTTCTCTTGCAGAACCTCCAGTTCGTTCACCGGATTCAGAAAGATTTCGCGAGCTACATGTTGGCCCAACACTATGTGAGTTTTGTCTTGGCGGGTCACAGCCCTGCAATCATACACACCACATGCGCTCGAGGTAACACATTTACAGACCAGATATCGAGATATCCAATCGGGATCAGAGAGGATGATAGAGAAGTGGGAGTCCTCCGCTCCGATAATCTTCTTCGTATTCTTGTATTGTTGCAGACGGCACTCTGGTTCGCCATTCAGTCCCGAGATGGTTTCCAGCACCACTGGGAGAGCGGGGTTACGACCCCACGGACTAGATTTCTTGATCGATAAAGCGGCAGCAGTGCCGCAAGGCAAGTTTCTATCTCTCATAATGCACTCATCTGCACTGCTGCCCATTTGCCCAATCGTAGAAGTGATCCCTGTACTAACATACATTTCATTGCAGAAGCAAAGCTATGGCAGAAGAAAGTAAAACATGTGCCAGCCAGCTGCCAACGGCGAATTACGGACGAAGAATCGTGGTGGATCTGGTTACTTGCGAATTGTGACTGAGGCTCTGTTTCCTAGGTTTTACCATATCCTTTCCGTGCCGAATAGAGACGACCCACGTTTGCTATACATTTCTCTCATTTGCTTTGGTGGGGGATATTCCGGCATGGCAAGAGCTTCCTAAAACTATTTAACTTGAGCTGCAAACCACCTCCTTCCTCTCTATCTCGAATGTTTGGTTGTCTGAAACTGTTGCAATACCTGGCCATTTTCATGGCCGAGTTTGAGAGATAAAGTCACCCCTCCGTCGCAAAATCAAATCTTGGAAATGTCACGGCGCACGGCGCCGTCAAACCGTGGAGGCAAGAGCCAAGACTTTGGGAGAGCTGCATACTCGTCCTCAGGCTCAACGCAGCCTTCCTCAAGCTCCACAGCCCCGCCCTACCCAGCCTTACCACACCAACCCAACTATGCTCAACCCGGTGCGGTGAGCTCTCCAGCATCCTCATTCAGCGTTCCATCGCAAGCCTCCAGTGCCTCCTACGGACCATCTTCTGCTTTCCAATCAAACGTCACTACTCCAGCGTCCCCATACAACGATTCAGAATATCCCATTGAGCCTCAAGGCTATCAATACGAACAGCAAGCTCCTATTCTCCAACACCAATACAGCAATCATGCCTCTATTGGGCCCCATGGCCACCAAAGCGATCCATACGGACAACCAATTCCTTTTCTCCAACAAAGTGTCACCCCTGAAGGGTACCCATACAGCAAAGCCTCCGCTGGATCCTCAGGCTATCAATACCCGACCTCCGTTCCCCAACCAAGTCCCTTACCAACAGAGGACGATTCGCCATTCAGCCTGATTCCATCCTGGGATGATTATATACGGCGATGTAACAGGCAGGCTCTGAGGGCCACGCAGATCCCTCGAGTCTTGCCGGCTGGCTGGCCTGCACAATTCTATGGTGTATCGACGTGGACAGGGAATGATTTCGTGAACGGGGCAGAGTGGGTTTACCGGTTTTCCGTTGACGACAAGAATCTACTATATAATGCCTTGCGCTCCTTCCAGCGTGAGTTATCTCGGTCCATGAACAAGCGTCTATTCTCAAGGCAGAAAAATTAACCGTACGCCATAGAAACGGGTGCACACCTACGCTACATCTCACCGCAATATTTCCCGATCGGAGAACCATTGAGCTCGAAGCTGAGAGAGATTGGAGGTCTCCTTTATAATGAGCGAGGATTCTTCTTGCTTAAGGGTCTAGACTTGGACAATTACACGGATGTAGAGCTTGTTATCCTCCACGCGGGCATATCAAGTTACATAGGGTCCCAGCGTGCATACCAGTATGAGGGTGACAACGTCGTCGGTGAGTTAGCCTGACAGTCCACATTCCGTATGGATGCTATGCTTCAGCTAGTCATGATATAGAAGGCTACTGATAACTCCGTTTCCGGAATAGGCCATATACAAGACCGTTCACAGTTCGGCGCAGCGAGACTGGATGTTGCACCCACCGACACCGCCAATGAAATTGTAGGTTATTTTGCTTTCAACAAAACAAGGTATTCTATTGCTGGCAACATGAACTGACGGAGCATTTAGGGATTCCATACGGATATTGGAGACATCATCTCTAATCTGATAATCCAACCAGCAGCGGAAGGCGGAACGTCGTATTTTGCAAGCTCTACTCATGTTTACAACCAGCTGGCAAGGGAAAGACCAGACATTATACAACTGTTGGCTGAGAACTGGCACTTTGACATGTGATTACCCCTCGTCCTCTGTTCACCTAGCAACTCTTTTTCGCCTCGTCGCCAGTGCTAACCAGAATCTACTCATTTGTGGATATAGCTTCCCGTCTCAGCCAGACATGAAAGTGGGCCTCGTGCGACCTCTCCTCTACAAAATGAACAACCACATCATGCTACTCTGCTTCCGGCGACCGTTTACCTGTCCTCCCCTTGATATCTGCCGCCAAGGCAACCTGCCACCCATCTCATCCGCACAGAAAGAAGCTCTGGACGGAATCCACTATATGGCAAGAGCCTCTGCGCTCGCGCTTAAATTCGAAAGGGGTGACATGCATTTCACAAACAATTTGAAAGTATTGCATGCGAGGGAAGCGTTTCGCAATGGGGCAATTCCAAGACATGTCCAGAGGCTAATAGTGAGAGATCCCGCGGAGAAATGGAGGCTGCCTTATGCGTTGGCGGATATTTGGGAGAAGATCTATACGAACAATGACGGGTGGAAGAATGAGGTTTTTTTCCAACCAGATGGGATTTCGGCTAAGCCTCTGTGGAGGCTCAACGGCTAGCATCGATTATCAACGATTTTCTTCCCCCGATTTCTGTTTATTTTGCCTTTTGCTTGTAGTAAAATTAACGGCTGGTCCTTTTTTTGCCCTCTCTACTTTTCTTTTTTCTTTCTCTTCAACGAAATTTCTTCACCAGCCATGGAATGGCTGTAGGTGTGGTTACACTAGTGTATCCACTTGTCTGCAGCAGGTGGTGCGGGGTATCGAATGTCGGGATATTCAGCAAGCCTCTCCTCCTTTCGGTTCATGTAATATTCGGGATGCGGTTTTCCATTTTCTTGTTATGATCGCACGGCCTTATTATGAGCATATGTGGGACAAAAGGAAAAGATCCCAGGAAGGCTTCACTTGAGTCTAGGCAGCCATTGATTTCTTCCTTCTTCTTTTGGATTAATATAAACGTTTTAATACGTTCGATCTCAAAGGATATGCATAACAGAAGCAGAGAGAGACGTGACGGAAATCCACTAGTAGGAGAAGGAGAAAATGCTCAGCCTTGTCCGCACCACCCTCGGGATATCACCCCAGCAAGGATCAAGAATTGCAAAAGCAGCGCTTTGTTCTCCATGCTTGCATGAATCAATGGTTACTTTTTTCGTCTACCCCGCTCATCGATCGCCGGAAATGGCTTGGGGCAAGAGGAGGGATGGTGGGGAAAGAAATGGAAAGATTGGGTGGGTTCGGGGGAGAGATAAGGATGGACGGAGAGGAGGTGGGATTGAGTTGAGGCTGAGGATAAGAGGAAGGAGACGGGAGAGAGTGATGTAAGGTATGTGTGTCGTATGTATCTACGTATCTACGTACTTTTACTTTTACCTTTCAATCCGTGGCATACCAGCAGCCACCACCGCATGAAGATTAGATTCCTGAAACGTGAGAAAATTAGCTATGTGTAACATATGTTGGAAGACCAGCATTCTCGTGCCGCAGGATCTGATGCTTTCCCAACCAGGATATCCTGATTCTTTCCCTTGGAAGTTATTTATCTGGCTGCCAATGCAATATTGTCCAGGAAGCCATCGAACCACCGTTCAGGCTAACCCCTTGCAGATTCAATATCCGAACCGGTGTGCAAATTCCCCATCGAGGACAGCCGAATGGTGCACTCACGGACATGCTTAAGCGTAATGCGCACATTGCTCAACGAACAACTTGTTCGCCGGTCCTTCTCGTCCTCTCCTCTCAATCGTGGCATGGCTTGTGTTCTGCGGCCAACCAGGACGAGGGTGTGTAACTTTGTGGCTGGTGGCTTGTCTTATTATTGGCATCCAATCTCCCAACCGAAATTCTTTCCCAGGGACTTATACGGACTATACGGAGTATCCCTTGCCGGGAAGCGCGACTGCTCTTTTATCCGTCGTGTTAATATTTGAAGGCGCTCTGAGGTCCCGCTTGAGCCGAGGATACAAATTTTCTTGCAATTCATCTAGAATTGTATATACCGTCCGTTTGATCTTTCCCTTTTCCACGGGTTTTCATGGTGTTTTTACGGCTTTGCTTTTCATAATCGATTAATTGAAAGGAGAGGAGGAGGAGTGGGAAAATCCCCAATCTCGTCAAGAAAATGGCCTCTTCCAGGTTCTTCCTCCGCCTCGCAACCATCATCGATCTCCCCCGACTCCTTGAGATTCTCCTCGACTCCCTCCCACAGGACCCCTTCTACCGATACCTCTGGACGCGCAAGGATGAATTCCCCAACGACCATAAAGGCTACTGGCTACAGCGACTTCAAGCCGACATTTACAACCCCTCGTACACTTTTCTGGTGGTGGAGGTGGAGGGTTGGGCGAGAGGAGGCAACCCAATCATCTCGTTTGGGATTTGGGAACGGAGAGGAGAGGATGCGAAGGCAAAGGAAAGGAGGAATCAGAAGTGTCAAGGGTTCAGCAATACTGCCTGTTCGTTTATATTTTCATTAGGGATCGTTGGTTATTTTAGTCTACTCTGTGTTCATTTTCTGTGGGCTGGGTCCCCCACCAAAAAAGGGAAAGAAGGGAAGAGGATTTGTTTTTCTGAAAATTTCCCCCCAAAGCAGGGAATTTCTTCCACCTCCACGCGCTCCCCCACCTCGAATCAAACACCGGCTCAACCCGCCGCGACGCTCCCCCCGCTCGCCTCGCCGAATGCATCAAAACTATCAACGACATAAACCAGCACTTCGACACCTCTATGGCATCACGATTCCAACTCGAGCTCATCTGCACATTCCAGGCTTACTCACGGCGCGGCGCGGGCTCGGAGATCATGCGCTGGGGTTTGCGTGAGGCGGCTAATGATCGGGTTCCTGTGACGGTGGCGGCGAGTCCGATGGGTGAGAGGCTCTATTTGAAGTTTGGGTTTATGTATGAGAGGAAATGGGTTGTGACGGTCGAGGGGGAGGAAGAATGTGTGAGGTTTTGGACGATGGTTTGGGGTGAGGGGTCTTCGAGGTTGGGTAAAGAGGGGGGGGGGTCTTCCGTCCTCCTAGTGAAGTGATATAAGGGGGGGTAGCTGAGAGTGGGGTAAAAACGTTAGGAATTTTTTTTTTCCGCTGGTCTTTTCTTTCATTTTTTGGTTGTTTCTTTTGTGGGACCGTATAGAACGCAGTGTTTTCAGTATCCTAGCGTAAGTACGACGTATAACTAGGCATACCACGCTAACTTATTGCTGACACTTGCTAGCGTGTCTGGATGGTCCTTCCCCAGCACATTCTCCCTCCCTTCCAGCGCTCGCCGGCTCATCTCCTCTGCTGCCTCAAACTTGCCCGATAACTAGGATAACTAAGTAGCTAACTAGCCAAAAAAAGCCATGCTACTGAGCTGGGATTTGTAACATATACTTCTAAAAAGGGCAAAAACCATAGGAGTGGAATTGCCACGCGCAACTACGCTACCTTAGCCGTAAATGCTATGGCGGGTACCCTGTAGCTGGCCGTCGGTATTGCCACAGGGCATTATGGTCGTGCCATGGGGTGGAAATGGTAGCGCCACGGCCGTGGCATTACCATTTCTCACGCACGCGTAGGTATGTGTGAGCGAGGGACAAATCGTCACGGAGTGGAGATGTTTATTGCTTCTAATATGCACATTGATTCAGAAGTTTCTTCTGAATCACCGTGCCGCTTCGAGTCCTGAGTCCGACTGGCCTTGTCCCATCGACCCTCAGTTGGCGGGAGAAGACTTATACTTGAGCGGCAGCGATGATTGTGATAGTCTTACTTACCGGAAAAAGGGCAGCGTGACTCTCATACCGCACTGTAACGGCACTGGCTTGTGGCTGCGCTATATCCACGGCACTGAACTAGCTCTTGAGAACAGTGTTGCCGCGGGACCGCCGGGCTGGCCTGCATGAATTATGCGGGCCAATAGCCCGGGCCAGATGGGCCTTCATATCTCGAGGCCCGGCTGAACCTGAGCCGGTCCGGACCGGCCGGGCTAAATCACCTACATTCTGTGTATATAAATAACTCTGCGTTGTTCTGGCAAGTAAAATTGAATAGATTCAGACACACAATGGTCGATGAAACTGCTGCTGCCGATATCCTGGCTCACCATGGCATCGACATCAGCGGCCTATTTCCTGATGACAACTTTTTACCGAAGCCTTTCCCAACCGCGCGCACCACCACCCCAGCACTCACTCACCGCAGAACCGGAGCGGCTTCTTTTTTATCATTTATTTTTATTATTTTTATATATATATATATATATATATATATTTTTTTCGGGCGTAAGAGCTCACGGCGACACATCAGCATTAGGATGCAAAGCGGGGAGATATTGGAACTTCACGTAGTGCTTGAAATCATGATATCGGGGGAGAGAAGCGCGTTTTCTGAATCTGAATCCTTTGCATCTACTATGAAAATGAACGGTCCAGCAGCCCGTCCGATTTGAGACTCTGACCGCAATGCCAGCGCCACGATGTCATATTGGCCCGTCCTGGCCTGGCCTCACCACTGCCTGAAAAAAAAAAAAAAAAAAAAAAAAAAAAAAAAAATCAATGCAATTTTACACCGACATTGTGCCTGCGCTGCTCTACAATCAACTCAACCCTCTAGGATATTCTATCGATTCAAATACTGCTTTACATATGTGCGTCTGGAATGGTAGGCAGCCGGTAATAGAGTATTGTTGAGAAACGCTAAGAGAAGAGATTCTAAGGATATATATTCTAGGCTACCATACTTGTTGTGAAACTGACTTGATTGACTCCAGGTGAATTATGTGGATTCTCGACGTCTTCATATAGGCCTGAGTCATCCATTGGGGTAGTCTGGGGGGTAGGGGATATGAAAATTGGGAGGTGGCTGGTAGGAATGGAATGCTCCCCCCCTGGAATGCTGTTGGGTGGAGGCTGAAACTGGCATTCCGCTTTCGGCGAACAGAAAGAAACAGATTCTGCGGCAGCACTACCTGGCCAGTAGGATAAGTTGTTATCCTAACCGCAGGATCTAGGTTATATTGATTCGTTCTTTTTAGTATTGTGGCCTGGCTGAGTAGGATTCTGAGTCGGTGTGACGGTTAACGTTACCGGGCTTTTCTTTCTGGTGATGAGGCGTGTCCTGCTTCGGTTGTCAAGATTTGAGCTTCGTCAACCAGACATCTCACTTGTCAAGTCAGGGAACGCTTGAACCAAGTAAACGGCTTTACAGCCTCGTCGTCTGGTTGAGCAAGTAGCCAATGGCCAATGCCCCACCCCGCCTCAAAAGCTAGTGGTGCCTGTGGATGCCTGGAAGAGGCTGAATCGAGCGAGTTTATGGCATGTTTTCATTGGTGTTTTACCATGTTTCGATTGCGGCTGGATTGTCGGTGCGCGCGTTAACTATGCTATGGCTTGCTACTGCAGCCCTACCGTGTCAGCCTCATTTTTACAGTTTGATCGGCTAATTGCCTTCCATGCTACTGAGTCGGCTTATCTTGTTTTGCAAGTTGGTCTATGACTAACTACACCCCCACACGGGTTTGGGATAAAACACAATTATAAACTTGGTTGGGTTTAAACACATTCTATGATTCTAGTACTGGGCTTTCGTTTCGTGGTTCTTGAGTCAATAGGGGGTCGAGGTGGTTGAGTGGTGAATGGTGTCCCGCCCAGCTTTTGTGTGTTTGGCTGGAACATGGGCTAGAGGGCCAAGGGCGTCGGCGTCTGTCAGAATGATGGTCTGATAGGTGATCATTCCTCTTTCGTCCTGTAGGCCGCTGAAAAGGCATAAGCAACCAGTCGGGTTGTGAGTTAAAGGATGACTCACCGAATGTGAAAATAAAAATGTATAAAAATAAGAACGACGACGTTGAATAATTGTACGGTGACTGTCCGACATAGCTTTTTGAGCAGCTCCCTTATCAGTTAGCTAGGACGAAGTTACGAGCGAAGCTGTATATGCCACTGATATTGCTGATAAAACTTAGACATCTTTGCAGATTTCCAAGGAAACAATAAGCATGATATGAAAATCCTTGCATTGCCGTGAGTTTCGTTTGTTTGGCGTTCATGATTAAAGAAGTAGAGTCGAGAATATCTGGTCATTCTACTCATCCTGGTTCGTCTCATAGGTTATAAAAACGGTTCCACCACGCTAGCTAACCCGGATTCTTCCAGATCATCATTGCGAAATCAGTTGACTCCTTCTCCCCTTCCACCTGTATGACCCTCCTTTTCCCTTCCCCAAAATACTTAAACCCGTTCTTCGAATACAAGCCCTCTCCACACTTGCTCGCCGCTGCCGTGATGTTCACATTCTCGCTGCGTGCCTTCTCGACGCCCCACTGCACCAATTTAGACCCTGCGCCGCGTCGCTGGAAACATGGGTGCGTGCAGATCAGCTCTATCTGCAGTCTGTCGGGGCAGAGACGGTCGAAATCGCGGTCGGCGTGTCGGAGGGCTCCCATGCAGGCTTGAAACCGCTCCTTCGAGGCGTCTGGCCGGCTCTCCGGAAATTCATTTGCGAGGTTATTGGCTTGTACGTCGTAACGGAGGCCTTTAGAGAAAAGCACACAAAAGTCAGAGAACAAAGAGCTACGCAAATAAATCATAGATTTCCCTTTTTTTTTTCATTTCTTGTATGATTCCGTAGGGCAGAAAACAGACGGTTGGCTAGGGACTGATCTCGGTCTTTCTCCTCGCACCACCGCAGCGCAGCTTTTGAGTCTCCTTTGCGATCCCAGATCGCAAAGGAGATGATGGGAGACCCTCGAACAGCCTGCCAGTTTGCGCCCTCGTCCTCCCGCACGCTCGCGAGCTCCAGAACGAGGAACACGTATCTCGGGTTGAAGAGATCACCGAGGATTCGGTGCTCCCAGTAGAACCTGTGCTCATTGGGGAAATCCTCTCTAAACTGCCAAAGATACAAAAAGAATGCATCCTGTAGTAGCGCAGCTAGTAGGATCTCTGTTATACGTGGGACGTCCATCCTGTTTGCAATTCTGGGTTTCTTGGTGTCCGCAAGTCTCAGTGCCGGGCACGGCCTGAGCAGGCCACAATCAGTAGCGTGTTACATTCTTTGGACGTTGTAGACATACTTAACAATTGGACAAGTGTGAGAGGGAACGATCGCTTCTTCGGGGGTAGCAGTGGAATCCTGGCTGTCGGGCCCTTTATGAACAGGGTCCGAATTTAGCTTGGATATCTGCCATGATGTCCTGGAGGGTGATTACGTAAACTCGCCTCATCCTTCGAGGTTCCGCAGCAGTCATCAGTGGGTCTAAATCCTTCTGCGGTGCTGGATGCGGATCCAAGTGTGGAGTAAAAAGATCCCATTGTAGAGGAGGAATAGATGGACTCTGCTGAAGGAAACAGAACCGGTTTGCCGTTCATCGGGGGAACCTCGATCTATAAGTAGGGTCGGGGGAAGCCCTAGAACCAAGGCGTGCAAGAGGCTGTCATAAGTAGAAAAAAAGAAAAGCTATGGCATGGACTGGGCAAGCGATTCAAGGCGACGATAAGAGTGAGGGATTTACTAACGAGTAGCACAGCTTTCACCCACACCAACTTTTCTGTCAAGTGCTAGGATTTAGAAACTGGCAAGAGGGCTCTTTTCGGTCCTGCACGATTAAGTAAGTCTGGCGAAAGGCCTTGGTTTGGGAGTGAGCAAACAGGTTAATCCTCCAGATTTCAACTATTGATCGCCGAAATATGCGAAGCAGAGGAAACTACGTGGTCGGGCATCATGTCATGCACTATATACTTCATACAGCCAGCTGGAAAATATTGGTCCAGGTAAGCAGTTGCACACCGCTTAATGGTTGCGACAGACAGCTGTCATGTGTAACTGCTGCAGCTCTGGCATGGCAGCAAATCGGGGATGAATTCTGCACAATTGGGCTGGCTAGCTCTAACCCCTCAGGAACGCCACACAAGAGCACCCGGGGCTTCGTGGTTGGGTTCATTCAATCCGTGATTTTTAGGGAGTTTTACTGGTCGACTGGCGGGAAACTTTGGAATACCACTTTAAGCTTAAATTGATTCCGAATCTGGAGTGTGGATTCTGGGCGATTGGATTCGATTGCCATTTCTTGATAAAGTCCTCGGAAGTTAACGTCAGTGTGATGGAGATATATCTGAGTTGTGTTGTTTTGGTGTTTGCTAGGGTTGGTTTTGTACTGGATACGTGTTCTGAACTGGGATCACCACGGCAACCTCTACACGCTTTAGAAAACGTCATAATTAACAGTGCCAGATCTGTGTAGCGATTCTATATGTTGTGGCCTGGTCTTGCGACTCCCATGTTACACCGCAGACCAGACAGGTCAACAGGACGTGCAAAAGCGTGTGATATGTATGTACAACACATCAATCTTCGGCAACGAGGTTCGTCGCGCAATCTACTGACTGCGCACCGCGGCAACAATAACAAATATTCGGCGCTGTAAGCTAGCAGGGGGTTGATCTTATAAATACCCTGAATGGCGTGGCTGTGGTATTTTGGGGTTTACGGGAACACATATCTTGAGTTCACATGACAGCTATCCCGACTTTACTGTTTCCGAATGGTGGTCAGCACACTCAATCACCCTTGGCTGACCCAAGACAAAAGAACAGATGTAATCCGCAAAATTGTCATGGATTCTCGTGGGTATGTGGTAATGATCGAAAGACTCAATGGATTGGAAAACTGGTTACATGAAACCGATGGGTTTTGCAGAGTCGGGCTTTCAAGTTAGACAGATATGAATAGCCTAAGACCGTTTGCGACCGTCATCGACCCCTGCAAATTCGTATCTACTCACGTATGTGTCTGTCGCCCTGAAGACATGGACAGAACCATGCAGACCGCTCCGTTCCGCTGTTGAATCTCCATTCGGGTCGGAGGCTGTAGGCTGGACCGAATCCACTGCTTATGCCCAGGGTGGTGGATAACGCACCCTGTATTTATCTTCGCCTCTCATACGTGGAGGCTTGCGAATCATTTGGACTCAGACATTGCTGCTTTGTGGATGTCTATGAGCAACCTCCGTGTTGCTCATAGACATCCACAAAGCAGCAATGTGAAATCATATTCTATCGTGGTAAGGAAAAATGAGCGCATAGAAGTAGAATAAACCACGTCGGTTGCAACAAATTCAGTTTTATCATGAAACTCCTAAACTACTAAGCCTGTGTTGCTAGAATTTTTTTGGGAAGTCCCTCGTAGGCCTTACTGCAGGATTGAAAGTGTATTTCTTGCTGATAGTGGGTATATGTTTCTTAGATGTTTCTCTACACTTTCAATCACTTGTAGTACCTAACTTACCTAATATACTTAAATTGCTAGAATACCTGTTCTAGCATGCTATATTTAGGCGGTTGGTACTGGCACACCCTCTTTCGGTTCGGCAACACCCTTCTCTTTTGGTAGCGACACACCCCTACCTAAAGTTAGTTAAGATCTCTAGCTAGAAGTTACCTACAACCAAGTGGGATGACCACTATACCAAAATACA